>JAAGNO010004263.1:0-13312 GCA_033439905.1 Ceryle rudis | reverse complement strand
GACGACCATTATTAAGAGTCTGCCATTACGGTCAGCAGATGGAAAAAGCGCCTGTGTACGGCAGGAACCTGCCTGCCCACGACAGATGTATTGCTGGGAGAGTCACTGTTCACAGCAGATTTCCCTGCTGTGGCCACGGGGTTTTGCTGGTGTAACTTGCACCGTGCCGGTGCGTGTCTTGTGCCGTCGCTCTCCCGCTGCAGGGCTAAGCAGGGTCAGACCCCTCACTGCTGGGAAAACATGAGAAACAGCGGTTCCTGCAAAGCCTGGTGTCTCGGGACCTGCCCGTGGCAGCTCCGCTCTGCCCACCCCCGTCCGCCCTGCTTGTTTGCTTTGGTTAAAGATAAAAGGCAGATTTTCTGGGTCTCACCTTTGATTTATCTCGACGCAGGAGCAGCGCAGGGAGGGTGCAAGGGTCTCGGTCCTGCTCAGCTGCAGTGGTTTCCATCACTGCCTTTGGTTGCTGGCTCTTGTCAGATGTCACTGGGGTGGTGCCCACGGGACCCGGCACCTCTGCTACTGCCATAAACCCCCCGGTGCAGACCGAGCTTTTAGTTTTGTTGCATATTGCGTTGGGGATTTATTTGGTATTATTTAGCACCGGGGCCAGCTCCAGCAGCAGGACACCTGGCAGGTTTTTCACTCCTATGTCTGAAGGGGGCATCAAAAATCTGAAAATCCTGTTTTAATGAGAAGCTGCTGCTTCTAGCTTGAGAAAGGTGGGACTTTAATTATCCTGCATCATCCCACCGCCACGGTGGCCAGCCTCAGCAGATCAAGGTGATAATTAGACCTGTTGGCTCTCCGGTGGAGGAGAGCGATGATTTTTGAGTGCAGTGCTTCTGTGTGTCCTCTAAGGAAAGCAAAATCATTCAGACAGTGGAAGTTTGACAGGATGCCAGTTTCAATGCACCCATTGAAGTGCTTTCTTGTCAACAGTGGTACAGTCACATGTCCATCATAAGACTTTTCATCTAGAAACTTTCTTTTAGAGAAGAAACAGCAAGGAATTACCTGTCTTCATTGGACTTGTTTGGGGCTTTCTGCTTTTGGTTTTGGATTATTTTAATTTCTTTTTTTCTTAAAGGTGGATTTCCTTAAAAAGGACCATTGAGAGGAGAAGAGGGAAGATGCTTCTGAATCCCTCCTGTATAGATGTCCTCATTACGGCCAACAATCTTTGCAGTCCTTCCTTTGAGAAGGGCAAGTTGGGAGGCAGAGCTTGGTTTCAGAGCAATGGGAGGTGAGGAGAGGATGGGATTTTGGCCTCTTGCAGCTGAGCCCTGCCCTGCCGCTGGCTCTCCCAGCTCAGCAAAGCAAGCGCTCGGTTTTCCTGTCCTCGCTGCATTTGGAGGCATTTCACTGCACGCTTAAGTGCTTCACTGACTCCGGGGTGAGAAGCGCTTTGGAGGCTGCGTTCCCATTTTCCTTCACGAGCCTCAGATTTCCTGAGCCCATCATACATTGCTCCAAACTCGTAAAGGGGCTCTGAGGTGGGTTTAAATTACATTTATGGCACACAGGTGGTCCCCGAGCACAGCCAGTGGCACCGAGAGTTGGGCACGGGGCATCGCCAGTCCTCGGGTGGGAGTAAAGTGCCTGCCTGTGTGTTTCAGTCTCCATCTCCATGCAGCACGGAGGTTTCAAGCCAGCCCCGTCCTGCCCAAAGCCCCAGCGTGTGAAGACAACCCACTGGCATCATTCCAGGGTGGCCCTGGACAGCGGGGATGCAGGTACTGGGGAGGCTCCTTCAGTTGCAGGAGCAATTGGAGGGAGCGCAGCCCACGCTGACGCGTCATTTCAATGCCACGAGCCGGAGAGAGGTCGGGCTGAGTTCTCCCCTTTCAAAAGGGACCTAGGTCAGAAATCTCAACAGCGTTTTGCGCTTAACTCCCGCTCCGCAGGCAGATGTCTGCGAGCGCTGAGCCTACTGCTAATGGATGTCATGGGGCATTAGGCAGCGCTGGGAAATCTCCTGGGAGTTTAGGTGCTTAAAGATCTTCACAAGATAAATGTTATGATTTATTGAAACACAGAGGAAGGGACTTAAAGAGCTTGTCTAAACTACTTTAAGGTAGAAATCTTCCCTTGTATCTACTCTAAGTCTCCCTTGCTGCAGTTTAACCTGACAACTGCTTGTCTGACCCGAAACAGCCACAGAGAACAGAAAATTAATTCCTTTTCTCTTCCTAGCTCCCGGCCATGACTGTCCCTGGGTGTCCCTTCAGCTCTCTCCCCCGCAGGCAAGCAGCGCTCAGTGCCTCCTCGACCCCTCAGCCATCTGGAAAACAGAATTTCTTGGGATTTCTGGAAGTACCTAAATCCATAGCCCCACTCGGCATAGGAAGTGTCCAGTAAGGACCAGATGGGCGTTTAAAACCAGCCCAGTGCTTTGCAGCTCACTGGGCTCTGCTATGGAACTTCTGAATAGCAGCTTCAAATGGAAGCCCAGCTCACTGGGATGTCATTCCCTGGGGAAGAGCTGCTGTGGCAGGGTTGGGATCTGTCTCCATCTCTGCGTGAGCCACGTGAGGATCTCCCCCTTGCTCGGCTTTACACACCAAGTGCCTTTGAAGCACTGGGGACTGGTGCTGATCTAGAGATAATAGACCTGCTTTGCTCTGACTTGTGGGTTGCTCTCACTGGGCTCCTGCTCTCAGGGCTGGTGATACCCAGGTCTGTGGAAACCCTCTCGGGAGGGGAGAGGGGAATCGATTTCACACTGACTGGTTTGATTTTCTCTGGAGTGTTATCCTAATAGCATCTGTCTTCTCTGCCTGGGTTCAATTTCTTTCACTGCTCCCATGTTTTAATGGCCTGCAAAGTGGGATGTGCATCCAGCACCAGCTTCATACGCATTGTCCTCCCTTTGTGCAGCAGTAAATGAGGGTTAGTGCTGGGATTGTGCTGGACACTCTTAGTGCCGCTGCACAGCTTACCGACCGCTCCCTCCTGTTCTACAGGAGGATTTTAAAGCTATGGGCTCTGATGCATTTCTTTCTTTCTTTCTTTCTTCTGACAGAAACAGAGGCAAAGCAGCTTTATTGCAAGGTCGGGTCCTGAAGGAGGAAGGGGTTTAATCACAGACGGGCAAAAAAACCCCACCCCCTACTCACCAGCCGTGCCGGGCTGGCCGCTCTGCACAACAGCCCCCGCTGGCACTGGGGGAGGAGGCTGGATGTGCATGGGGCGTGAGACACCCATTGCCTCTGCAACGCGAGGCCACCAACCTCCTTCTGCTTCATTTCCAGCTGTCTCGTAAGAGTATCATCAGGATTCATTTGTATTTACACAGAGCCCAGCAATCCCAGGTGCTAAAGCAGCAGGTGACTGCAAAGAAAGGATGTGAAGATCAAAATCACCACTTAGTTTTTATAAGCAATGTTCCCCCATATTGCCCGGGGACTCCTGAGCCCGGCGAGCCGCAGGTGATGTCAGTAGTTCCCTGGCGTGGGCAGTTGTGCCCCAGCCCTTTGGATGGTGCTGTCCCCTGGCACAGCTGCAGGCGCTGGGGGTGGCTGCGCACCCTCCAGCCACGTCACTCCCCCTGGCTACTCCATCCTGGCACGAAGCCATTTGATAAAGCCACAACAGGCAGAAAACACCCTTTCGTGCTACCCTGTCCATCACCAAGAAACAAGCAGACACATCCCCAGCTGCCGGGTTTCCCTCCTCAGCTTGTCCACAGGACAAGAGGTTCCCACCAGCTGGCTCCTGAAGCCAAAGCAGCACCGCGAGGCACAGCTCAGCCCCGAGCTGTCTGCAGCTGCAGCACAACCCCCAGTGCTTGTCCTGTGTGTGGAGCTGGGGCCTCAACCTGGCACCTTTTCAGGGAAAACCCCAAAATAAGACAAGGAGAGAAGTGGTGGAGCAGCTGAGAGAGCAACCTGACAGGCACAGAAGCAAAGGTCTCTGGAAAAACTTTGCATTGCTAATTGGTCTCAGCGCAGAGTCCGCCAGCCAGTTGTCAAAAGCCTCTGCAGCTTGGCTTTTTAATGAGAGATTTTCATATATTAACACTTCATTAAGTCTGTAGCCAAGTCATTTTTAGGGCGGTTTAAAATGCAGGTGCCGTGTGGCCCTGACTCTTGGCTGGCTTCTTAACGACGATGCTGCAGCCCAGTGTAACCCACCTTTGCCTCCACCAGCAGCTGTGGAGAACTGGGAGCAGAGATGGGTGATGGGGAGGGCAGACGTGAGCACGAGGTGATGCAGATGAGGATGTAGACATGAGCTCGGTAGGTTTATCTCCTCGTTGGTGGCTCCAGGTGTCACAGCAGGGGGAGCTCTGGGAAAATACCTGTCTCCACAAAAGGCTTTTCCATACAATCTGAGTTGGAGCTGTGGGGTAAAGGGCTCTGGGAACCAGATGAAGGACAGCTGAGGATGTCACCATGAGCATCACACAGGACCCTCTATCTCAAGCAGTGCCCCAGCTGCAGGAATGGGTGCTGCAGAGCCCCGTGCCCTGCTGCTGTCAATAGCTGGCTTGTTCCAAGCATTCATGAGGCGGGTTTAATTAGAATTTTCCTATTTTAAAATAAATCCTCCAAAGCAAAAGCTTATTCAGAAAACAACCATCTGCCATCCTAAAATAATACAAGTTACAGTAGAAACAAGCCGTGGAAAACTCCCTGCATAGAATGTGTGTACAGTAAAGCACAAGGAGGAAAGCAAAAGACTGAAAAATTAATTAATTATAACTGTATGTTACTTCTTCAACCTAAAGATGGAGAGGTAAGGGTGTGCACAGGAGGGGACATGCTGTGTCCAAGAATTACTCTCGGGAAATAGTGCTCCGTTTGCCCTTTCAGTCATTTCAGCTTAGTGCTGAACACATCACTGTGGCTTCTCAGAAATCCTTCACCTATGCGGCAATCCTTGGCCTCCCTCCCATTAAAGGATTTCAGTGCACATCAGCAGGGTTATTAAATTAAGCCTCCAAAATTGGAGGGGAGTGTTTGCACCTTTCGAGAGGCATGAGGTTGGCAGAAGGTTAAGTGGGAGAGACAGCGGGAGGGCACGGGAGGTGAGCCCCGGGCTCCAGTCACAGCCCGAGGCAGCGGTCCCTTCCCTGGGACAGCCCAAGGAGCATCATCTACCACCTCTTAGCTCCCCAAAAATCTCGTGTCCCCTCGATCCCAGGGGCTGGGGGGGTCCCATGGTCTCATCTGAGTAGGGCCGGGGAACCTGATGTTTTCCCTGCAGCTGCCTCATTGCTGCAGCTTTTTCTTGAAAAAGGAGTGGTGACAAAAAGCACCTGGGATATTTCCATCCCCTGCCCTTTCCTGCTGCCTCAGCTCCCAACGTGCATGGCACCGTCAGAGGAAGAAAGGTAATTTAGGTGATGGATGGGCTCTGCTCGCTTTCTGTAATATCCGCATGAACATTTTAAACAGTGCAGATTACCTTATACCATACAGAGCTGCCTGGTTTCAGCACCCTAGGCTGCCAGGCACCAGCCTCAAAGGTCAGAGGGATTATCTGTACAGGAGGGAAACCAGTCCCTCCTGTAAGGAAAGGGAAGGAAAGGAGCTGGGCTGTGCTGGGGCAGGGGCAGGGGTCTCACATGCTGTCAGGGAGAGGACATCATCTTGCAGGCTTTGCAGTGTTGACGAGGTTAATTCTTTCATGTGGTAGGAACATTTTATTTAAGTATGGCCAAAAAGGTATCCCCAGTATCACAAATACTTTCTACAAACAGAAGGTGATTCCACTGACCCCCAACCCAGACAGCAGTCAGAATCAGCAATAATTTCTTAGCATACAGCGAGTATAACGATACTCTTCCTGACCCCTGACGGATGCCCTGCAGTGTGATGTCAGACGGGGTTTATGACACCAGTACCCAGCCCTAACCCTGCCTGCAGTGTTGCTGTGGCCATCCCAGGAGAGCAGGAGCCACGGTGAGGGCTGGGAGTTGTCGTTAGTTCTTTGGCTCCTGCTCCCCCTCTGCCTGCCACGCGGGGAAACAGAGACAACCCATCCACTCGTACTGGGCCTGTGCACAGACACACACACACGAGCTGTACTTTTGGCCTCTGCTTCCCCCGACCAGCAATTTCCACCCACTGCTGTGAATTTGATGGCACTGAGTGGCTCTAAATAGGTTTGTCCCCAGGACGCCTGCTTGGCTAGTCAAGGTCTCTGTCTGCAAGGAGAGCCAGCCTTCCCGGGTCATTCTCAGCCCCATTCTCAGTCATTTTCCAGCTGCAGGTGAAGAAACAGGCAGGAAATTAGTCAGTGCTGTATTGGGAATAGATTTTGTGGGAAGAGAAAGGGGGAGGGATGCAATCCGTTCCCCTCCCCACGCCGCTGCAGGAGGCGGTGGCTGGGCTCTGAGCAGAGGCTGCTCACCACAGAGGATTGGACGGATGCTTGGGAGAGTCCTTGCATCCCTTTGCTTTTTACCTGTCTGAGTCTTCATCCCATAACGCTGCCTGGAAGAAGCCACCCGTGCTGAGCGAGCTTCGTTTACATGTCGTGAGAGTGATTTATTCTCCATAAAAGCCATCTCTGCCTCCTCTCCCCACTGCCTCGGCCATGCCCCGGTTCCTCCTGCCAGGAGCTCACTTGCACCCTCCTGTGCCTCCTTTGCAAGGGGGAAGGGAGCGGTGCCAGCTCAGGATTTATAGCTGTCAGCATCACCAGGTCCATCATTTCTCCACCACTGATGCAGAAATAGCTGGGAAGGTGGGAAGACTGGAGCAGCAGAATCCCTGTTTCTTCCTAAGCAGAACCAAGACTTGCTCAAACCTTTCCCCATCCCCAGGAGCAAAAGACTCTGAGCTGAAGACCACGAACTCCAGGACTGGTCCTGCCCTGGTCCCCCTGACCTTTGGGCTCTGCTGCAGGGATGGACACATGGCTGTCCAGACAGCAGCTCCATGACCTCATCTCTGCCACCCACCAGCCCGAGCCCTGGTGCTGCTGAGGGTGCACCAGCAAGTGGGAAAGGTGCCAGCTCATTGAAGCAGAGAAGGGCAGGGAGGCAGAAGGGGGGAGGCTGCACGTGAGGAGCAGCTCATCTCAAGCACCCTGAAAGTTTGCCCAAAACCCGTACCGAGCAGCCAAGAGCAGGCTCCCGAGGAGCACGTGCTTTGGGGGACAAATGGGTCCCCCCGGATGGGTGAGAGACTGGAGCCTCTGAATAAGCTGAAGGATGTGTTACTGGTGCATTGTTGACGAGCCTCCTTGGAAGAGCTGGGACTGTTTCCCTGGCTCGGTGTCTGGGCACTGCAGCGTGGAAATAATAGAGTACCCCAAAGTCCAGCCTGTGAGGGAATAACTCTTTTTTAGTTCAGGTCCTAAGGAGACTTAATAATGAACTGAGCCTCCACAGAGGAGCACAGGCTTCCGAGGAGATGTCCTGCCTGCCTCACCCCACTGTATCATTAAATCCACCCATCTGGTCTCCCAGTGCCCACTGGCAGCCCACAGTTTCTTGATTACATCATTATTATTTGAGAAAATTTTGCTTGCACTCAGATGCTGCGACAGAGGCACAGCTCCCACACACAGCAAGGGATTGTCCTTCGCTGCAGAATCACGTTTTAAACAGGCAGGACAGAGCAAGGAGGGAAACTGAGGCACAGAGCTATGAAGAGCATAACATAAAACAGCAGCAGTGCTGATTTAGCACCCAAAGCCAATGCCCTTCCCAGGAGACAGTGTGACCTTTAGGGAGCCATCCCACCTCGCTCTTTGCCTGTGCAGTGATGCCCTGCTCATCATGGACTGACAAGCAGAAGACACCCCCCTTCCCCATGCAGAACAAGGCATCGCCATCAGCAGCAGCTCTGCTCGCCATCTGGACCCCAAACTTCCCTCTGAGTTGGTAAATCCCCTGCTCTCACGGCCCGTCACCTCCCTGCCCACTGCTCCAGCCCGGTGCTGCTGCTGAGAAGTGGACGGGGCAGGTTGAAGCAGACGGTGTCTGCAGCTCTACATATTTAATCGGATTGTTTTGACCAGATTTGGTTTTTAAAGCCTCAGAAGGTCAGTGGGGCTTCTTTATGTTGCACCTCTCCCTGCACATGCTTAATTGTTTCTGGCCAACAGAAAACCTTCTGCTACATGAAGTAATTTTCTGTTAGAGAAGCTTTTGCAGCAGAAAGCTTTTGGCTCATCATAAAATCAAGCCAATGGGGTTGTAGCTATTGATTTTTTTCCTACTTCTACCACTATTTCGCTGCCTAGAAAACATTGCTGTAGCAAATGATAGTCACTTTGGGGCAGCCTTGTAATTGCAGGAGCTCAGCAGCCAGTTTACCTGCATGTAACCTCGTTGTCCTACCAGCAAACTGTTCAACAAAATTGAAAGAAATTATTTTAAATCTGTTTACAGGCACCACAGAAGAGCCCAGAAGTCACGCACAGGCCCGTGCTCTGTTTGACACTGTACAGGTCCAGAATGATGTAGTAGCCCCTTCCCCACAGCTTTTGAACAAGAGGTGGCCAAGCACGGCCAGCCCAGGGATTGTGATGCAGACAGGCAGGGGTGGAACTCGCTCTAGGCTGGAGTGCTCTGGTCTCAGATGCAGGATCAGCTGAGAGGGGCTTCATAAGCTGCCAGGGTCAGCTCTCCCACGGGAATGACTTGGGAACACGCTTCATGACCCACCTGGCCAATGAAGAATGGTCTCCGGAGGGAGGTACAAATCCACTGCCTTGTGCCACATCTACCAGGAGCAGAAGTGCTCCCACGGGCAGCCTTGCAAAGCCTCACACCTCGACCTCAGCTCTGAACCGCGCGGTCCTGCCAGCGAACAGCTCTTGCCTGTTGGCGCTGAACCTCCAGAAGGTACTGGCTTAAAAAAGCTGCTCTCTGCTGGGTTTTGTTATTTCTTCCTACGTGCTCCTCAGCGCTGGCACATGTGGCAACCTGGCCAGCGCCACCGTTCCCTCCGCTGGCAGCTCGCACCATGCCAGCCTTGCCTGCCTGGCACACCGCTTGCTCAAGACGTTCCCAGCAGGGACCAGGGAAGCGGGGAACAGGGACATCCCAAAACAGCAGCTCCCTCCTGTAGCATTCCTTGGAGCGGAGCCACATGCCCTCCCCAGCCCGAGCGTTTGGCGCGGGATGCCCAGAGAGCGCAGCACCTCACGACGCTGCGCCCAGCTGATGGGGACGGCGGCTTTTGGAGCGGGGCAGAGTTGCCAAGTCAGAGCTGGGCTGCGGTGACCTCTTTCAGAGACCCCCTGGTAAACAGATGGGACCAAAATAATGTTGGCAGCAGAGAATGGTTTAAAGACACCGCATTCGAATTTTGTCTCCAGCCCAAAGAGATGGCTCCAGCAAGTGGCAGAGCTGCCAGGACTTGAGGTCAGTGTGGGGTAAATGACACCAGAGTAAGACCCAGAAATCCTGCACCCCAGGAATTGGCTTTCTCAGGAACCCCTCCCCAGTGCTGGGCTGCTTGGCAGCATTTCAGCCCCTCCTCCTGCAACAGCCTCCTCGACAAGATCAGACCCTTCCAGCATCTGCTGAGGCTCAGCGTCTGGTAGCTAATTAGCTCTACAACAAGCCAGCATTAGGAGACCCAATCAACATTATCTCATTGATAAACAGGAAGCAGCTGCCCCCTTCTTTGCATACAGAGCTAATTTTAAAATGCATTAACCCCTCCCTGCAGGGCTGCTAGGGGAGGGTGTTCTGTTGTGTCACCTCAGGGGTTGTGGGGCTGGATCAGCCTCGTGTCTGAGTCATCTCTGAGGTTTCATGTCGTGGTGCAGCCCATCGCTGCCTGGATCCGTGTGGGATGCACACCGGCCGTGGGAGGAACCCTTCAACCTGCACCCTCAAAGCAGAGACCATCTTCAAGGTGGCCCTTAAAACCCTCTCCACGTTGTGATGCTGGTGTAGAGAACCCCTGTGGGTAAGAGCTACCCAGGGTGAGGGCACTGGCATCCTGGGGGAGGTGGATAATGGATATTGCAGCTGGGTCAGAGGAGAAGTGACTGACCCTGCACCAAAACTGTCCCAGAGTTAACTCCAGCAGACCCTGCGCAGCTGAGAGAGCAGCGGTGGAGGCCCGGCACGAGCTGCAGTGAGCCATCCATCACTGTCTCCAGCAATTTGTCCTATGTCTCAGAGCTGTCACAGACCTCGTCGGCTCCTGCAGCTCACCAGCCCACGTGCTGCTGGTGCCTGCCAAGCAGAAGGACATCAGGAATAAGTCTGCCATCGCTTTCCAGGGCTCATTATGGACGCCCCAGAAGGGCAAAGATGCAGGTTTTCTTTGCACACCTTGGCTGATTTTGCCATAGTTTGGAATCTGTTGCCTACAGAGACAGGAATCTCTCCTGTGGTGCTTTGCCCTGCACTGAGCCCATCCATGGGAGGGATGGAGCAGGCTGGGTGCCTAGTGCTGTGAGCACCCTTAGAGCTGCCTGGAGGGAAAACTCTGTGAGCAGGTGCCGACTGGAGAAGGTTCAGGCTGCTCAGACATCCTCCTCTGGAAAGCCTGCGCCTCTCAGATGACAGGGAAGGTGAGATGTGCAGAGGAGGTGTCTGGAGGGTGGCATTTTGCCTCCTAAAAGGAAGGGAATTGATTGTTGTCACACTGCAGCTAGCTGGAAGCTTCACCAGCCTCCTCAGTGCTGGATTTTTCCATACCCTAAGCTGACAGCAGGGAGAAATTGGCTTTATCACACAGTTTATACCCACCACCCTCAGTGGATGGCCCGGTTGAAGGCACCTAAAGATTATTCCAGCCTTGCAATGAGCTGCATAGAACAGGCTTCTGAACTGTCCTTCTGTGCTGGGAGCTTGTTCCTGCTCCACTTCACAGCAGCCAGCTGGGAGCGAGCAGCACTGGAGGGCCACTCGCTGCCAGGATGCTCAGCACTGTGCTCTGCAGAGCCCAGGGATGTGGCGAGAGCCAGGACAAGCCCGATGCTTGGCACAGCCTGGCCAAGGCACAACGTGGCCCCGGGGGCATCGTGTCCATGAACCGCTCCAGGCAGGAGCGACAGGAATGCTCCTTGGCCGCCTTCCAGGTGTGGAGCTGAGATCCTGCGCGGGGAAATCGGGCGGCTTGCCGGTGCTGCGCTGAATGCTCGAGCAGCGGGACCAAGCTCGGGTTATTCCTGACACAGAGACACCATCTGTGTCCTCGGAGTGGGGCCCAGTGCCTCGCACAGGTTGCGGCACCTGCTCGGAGAAGCTCGTGACGTGGATGATGTCCTGGCCTGGGTCAGCTTAGGATGGGTGCTGCCGTGCTGGAGAGAAACCAGCTGGGTAACGGGGAGAAACGGGGAGTGAATGGAGGGGGCTGGGAGCCTGTCATCCCCTGGAGATGCTGCCACCAGGGTCTGGTGTGCTGGACCACACCGGGCACTGGATGCTCCTTCATTACTGGCACTGCCGGGGATGCTCAGGCTTCGCTGAAGGCTGTGGCATTGGTGTCAAGCCTGAGAAAGTTCGTTTTTACATCCTATTTGAGTTGTTCTCCCAGCTTCACAAGAGTATTTTGGGGAAGAAAAAAAAAAAAAAAAAAGATAGATATCTATATGGAGTATGAACAGGACAACTTTTTCCATCTCTCTCCCATTTACCACCCTGAAGTAGATCAAGACTTGTGGCCTCCTTAGCCTGCATTTATGTGCCACGATCTCCTTCTTTCTATTTTTTTTCCCCTCCTCTAACCCAGTTACATTCCCATAAATATGGTGTGGCCTGGAGGTAGGAAAGATGTAGTGAGCTGCAAACTCCCCGCCCGGCTGCGGGGCTGGCAGCAGTGTGCGGAGCCTTGGGGCAGGACGGCGGGGCTGGGGGTCCAGAGGTGCCCAGAGGAGGGCAGAGGGGATGGTGAGGTCAAGCCCTGTGTAGATCTCGCCTGCACTGGGAAATGGCGGGGAGAGGTCGATGTTTTGTGTGAATGTTTGTGAAGAAAAAAATGAAATGTAAAAAAAAAATTTGCAGAATCAAGAGATGGGGAAGGGGAGGACTTGGAGTTGGTGGGGATCACTGTCCCGGGGCTGGCTTCGGCAGAGACTCTGCACCTTAATTAAATTAGGGCTCTTTATAAAGTAATAACCAACTTTCTTCCCAGTCACTTTTTCTTGACTCACCACTCATTATTTTTGAAACCCCTCTGGTTTTCCCCCCTCGAAAGGTGCTCTTCTTTAAATCTTAATTATCTCCTGAACTCCGGATCCCGGCGGGAGGTTCTTTCCTCGTAGCGAGGCCGTTTGAACTCTGCCACCGACACCTTCAGAGGCTTTGGCACTACACCGAACTCCTTCCCTCGCCATTAGCATAGGCAGCAATTTATACAGGGATTTTAATTGAATGCTTGGACCTCGGGGTCGGGTATAGAAATCAAACAATAACCAGAAACAGCTTCAGCTACTGAAATTCCTGGGAGGGGGCACAGACACGCATCACCCCTGTGCAGTGGGTGACTGGGGGGGGTGAATCCCCCCCAGGGAAGATGCTGGTGGCTTTAGGAAGGAGGAAAAAGGTGCCCGTGCAGGTCAGGAGGGACCTCGCTGCTCCCAGCTAAGAAAGTGAACAACACCAGCCATCTCCAGCTGCCCTGGGGAAACTGAGGCAAGGAAGCAGCTTAGCACAGGATGCTTGGCAGTGACTGGTGTATTTTGCTCTAACCACCCACCCCCCAAGCACTGGGTCTGATTTGTTTTCGTGGTGAGTTTAACACCCTTCTGGGAAATGTGAAAAGTAATAATACCTCCTAAAGATAATGCTACACAAAGAGCTGCTGGCTCACGGGTTAATTCTCACTCAAAACCAGACAATTATTCCCGGAATGTAAAACATTTTAACAATATTAATGTTGAAAAAGAAGTGGAGGCTTTTTTGTTGGGTTGGTTTGTTGGGTTTTTTTGGTTGGTTTTTTTTGGTTGTTTTTTTTAAGTTCCATTAATTCTTTGTTCAGTTGATGCATATTCAAAATGGTCTAAGTGGGGCCCTCACTGTTTCTATTAGCATTAATGCACAATTATTTTTCTCCATATTTATGCTGCTCTTGCAGGGCATGAGTTTGGGCTGTGGTTTGTTGGGGTTTTTGGGGTTGTTTTTTTTTTTACATTTGTATGGTAATTCAGCAGTTAAAATATCCTTCTCCCCAAACATTTGCATGGTGATAAAATATAATGAGAGGGAGAGAGATTTATGGCTGAGACACTAGAGGAAGAAAAGAGCTGCCTATCAAAGCAGGAGATAAATCCTGGCTTTTACCCGATCATAAGATATGATTGAATCTAACGCGGAGATTGCACCGAATCAATTCACTCCTCGACGCCGGTTACTGCCAGGAATTTGCAGCAAATAAGGCAGCTTTCAAAA
>JAAGNO010004261.1:15241-38996 GCA_033439905.1 Ceryle rudis | reverse complement strand
GGTTGTGGATGCCCCTCCCTGGAGGTGCTCAAGGCCAGGTTGGATGAGGCCTTGAGCAACCTGCTCTAGTTGAGAGGCGTCCCTGCCCATGGTGGGGAGGTTGGATGAGATGATCTCTGAGGTCTCTTCCAGCATGAGCCATTCTATGAGATAGTTCATAGGATGCTGCCTGCCTGTCTGTTCCCAGTATCTTCAACTCCTTCCACCTTAATCTTGGTAACTGTACTTTCCATAGCCTCATTCAAACTTGGAAATAGTGAAATAGTCCCTCGACTTGAAGTTAAATCCATCTGAATGTATATATTTGATTCACCTGAAAGGTTCCCATTCCCTCCACTATTTTGGCAGCTTTGTGTTTATTGGTTCTTGCATATAGTAGGAAATAGGTTTATATAGATCCATATAAATATATAAACTTAATTAGCTCTGCCATCTTTAGTATATGCATTAATACAAGTAATATAGAAACATTTAGGTTGGAAAAGGCCTTTAAGATCATTGAGTCCAGCCATTAACCCAGCACTGCCAAGTCCACCACTAACCAGGTCCCTCAGCACCTCCTCTGCACATCTTTGAAATACCTCCAGGTGTATATGCAGTATCCCAGGTGTGTATATATATGACACAAAATAGTTTTGGCACTGGACAAAAAACGTTGTTATAGGGTAACTGGAGGAAAAATAACAGTTTAATGGCAGCTATTTTTATCCTCTTTATCCTATTTCCCAGTATAATTATTTCTGGATCAGTGTCCTCCTTTCTGCATGCAGCTTCTCTGAATACATTATTTTTTTTTCTTTGCTATAATGTATCCTTTTAATTTTTTTCCCCTGATTTTTATAGCTCCCCTTTCTCCATTTCCCACACAGCATTCATAGCATTTAAACAAAAAATCTTGCTTAATGCTTACATTCTTTTGTAACCACATTATTTCCATTTAGACACGTCAGCCCTTTCTTTCTGACAGTGTTGCTATTTCTAATTCAATCTTAAACATGATTTTTCTATGGAAACTTTATCATTGTAGATAATAATTTAGAGATGCTGTTTAATCAGTGTCTTGGGTCATGGTGGCCTTAAGGTTCTCAGCTTACTAAAGTCTGAGTGCTTGAGTATGTGGGGAGAAGGATACTGATTCCCTTTGAAGTGCTTTGAGACCGACGGGTGAATGATGATGGGTGAATGAAAATGGTTGTGCAGAATTTCTGAGCTGATGAGACTGTAGGATTGTGTTTGCTAGATGACATGTATGGGAGCTAGGCTGGATAAAGAACAGCTTCTGCCCAAAGCATTTGCACCAGAGAAGGCCATCACACTAGCTGTACAGTGTATTACTGTGCTTACTCTTTGCATAATTGTTACCCAAAGTTTAAGTGACTAGAATTCTCGGTCACCAAAGTCTAAACTTTTTCCCAGGTAGCCTTTGATTTAAAAATAGCATTTGAAAAATACTACAGCAGTAATTTTAGATTACCTGACTCTGTTACCTTCTGCCAGCTTTTGGCGTGTCCAATGAGCTCTGTCCACCTTTATATGCCAGCCAAATGTAATGTCTCTGTAGACTTCTCATTTTACATCTTTGAAGCTTTAGCTACTTCTGGTTTGGCTTAGCTACCCCAAAATCTGAAATTATTAGTAGTGTCCTATAATAATGATTTTGAGTGTGCACCTACAGGCAGGTATGTTTAAGCAGCACATATGTTTAAGCTCACATTTCATACTGATACATGAAAGAGAACTAGCATATACAAATTCTGCCTCATTTTCTTAGACTACAGCTGATAATAAGCCAGGATAGTCTCATAAAGGCCCAGGTCTTACTAAAATTTGTCTCTGGGCACAGCTTTCTATAAAAGGCCACACTTGTGAAAAAGGACAAATCGTAGTAGTAGCTAGATGGAAAAATTCTGCTTGTCAAAATACTCTGAGGGAACTCCTAAGTTTTGTCTCAGCTGCAGAGAACTTCAGGCTTATTCCTGTGGACAATGTCTGGAGGCTTCTGAAGCTTTCCTGACCCAAGTCCTCATCATTCACACTGCCTGCTAAATAGAGGAGCATGATCTTAGCCTTTGGGCTTCTGTCTTTCCAACAGCAGCTCTGGAGAGAGTGGCCACCTGCCATGTCCTATTATCTGGGCTCCCATTATCCACACATCAGGAACGGCCTCTTGGAAGGCTGCAATAAGGTAGTTGTGCAGAGAATGTCCATATTTCTGGATTTTGCTGTCCATCATAAATTCAAATGTCAAAATCCATTGCAAAAAAAAAGCCCTTTGCCTTCTCCAAGTTGAGGGCAATGACACCACTGCCTTCTTCATCCTTCCTTTCTCTTCTACCTCTGCCTTTCTGATTTAGATTATTTAGCTTGCAGAGTTCTGTTGATAGTTTCTACAGTGTCTGGTACAACTGCGTCTTCTGGTGCTACTGCATGACAGCCTTTAATGATGGGGAAACATTTATCTATTAAAGATTTGAAAATTATTAATCAAATACCTCATGAGAATTGCCAGCTTTCTTCAAGAATGTATTTTATTAAAAGCAATGGCAGACATAACAGCTAAATTCCAGAAAAAAATTCGTTCTGTGGGAGTATTGTTGAGTATCTGTCAGTTTGAGCAACCAAAGACTACCAAATAATTCCAGTTATCATTGTCTGACAAGTACCATTTTTATCAACAGATAAAAATACTAGTTTTACTAACATTTCTTCTTAAGGAAAATATCGTCAGATCTCAGTCCTCTTTTTTCTGATTATTTCCTATTATGTCCTAAAAATAAATTCAAAACAATACCAAGTCTTTACTCCTTCCTTTTGCTAATACGATATTTATACCTTTTCTTTTCGTACATTGGAGATAAGAAAATGAACAATCATTAATTTAATGAACTTTCATCAAAATAATTTCTATCAGAAGGGACCTCTGGAGGTCATCTGCTCCAGCCCTCTGCTCAAAGACTGGATACAGCTCCAAAATCAGATCCATTTGCTTAAGGTCAAAGCCACCTCAGTTTTCAGTGGTTCCAGGGATGGTGTTACACAGCCTTTCTGGGTAGTCTGTTCTAATGTTTGACCCATTCTTCTCCTCTTTACCTAGGTGGACCTTCTGTTCAGGTAGTTGGTTCTCTTTTTTTCCTTCTTGTTTTATATTAGTGCATTAGTACTGATTACAAGAAAGTAAAGAAACAGCCCAAATCTCCTCTATGTATAATGTGATTCTCAATATATATTATGATTCTATGATAATAGAAAACCTATCTAGCAGTGGGAGGAAAGGTATGATTTGGGTTAAGTCTTCCTGGACTGCACTGAATCTACTCCTGTGATCAGTGAGACTTGCTATGGTTGAGACTTAGCCTTCCTCCCCACCTTCCCCAGTCTACCTCAGTGCATCTTTCTGCTGACAGTCTGCACGAGTTCACTGAAATGCCGGAAAGCAACGCAGCTACATAACCAGCATTTGACACTGTTTGTCAACACCAGGCAATAATAATAATAATAATGATAATAATAATGTTTGTGTCGCAGAGAGTAACAAAAATTGGAAGAGAGGAAAGGAGGGGAATGGGGTGTAATAATGAACGGGGTGTAATAATGACAGAGTACCAAGAAGCTACTCTTCTTAAGCCCCCAGCGCTCTAGCACGATGCAGTTTTGAAAGTATTCCTATTGAACGTACTCCGAGTACCTGAGGAAGGGAAAGTATTCTTAGAAACAACATCAATAACAGAAAACACCGATCTAGGTAGGTTATGCAATGGTTTTGACAACTGCAGAGAGCAAACAAAATGATGAAAGTTCAGCAAAAGTTGAACAGAAGTGGATTGCTGTACATCAGTTTCATTTGTTTTCCTATCTCCATCTACTGGGAGGAGGCTATATTGCACAAGTACCCACAAGGACGTGGTACCTAGACTTTGAGTGCTTCAGCACCCAGCTGCAATCAGCGATTAAGATAATATCCATGAGAACCTGATGGTTTTTTCCTCTTTAAAATATTGTTAGTAATCCTATTGCCATCTTCCTCTGCCCTATAATTCATAGGCCCAAGGTTTTGGAGAGTAGCGATAGAAATGAAATATATCGATCATGAGTTTTAAGGCATCACTGGTTTTTATTAAGTTATTTTTGGTTCATAACACTAATTAATTATAGTAGTAATATGCACTTACTAAACATTTACCCAAATATTTAATACTAGCAATAACTAGCTGTTAAGTTTAACTTAACAGTTACAACTACAGGAGCAAAAGTGAATCCAGCCAGTTATCTGACTCACTTCTTGCTTGAACTTCCCAGCTTATTTTGACTTTCATCTGAGCATGGTGATGTGAGTAACTTGTGCCCAATAGGAGGTCTGATCGTGATTTTTGTTTGTTGTTTTTTTCTAATTGGAGCAGAGCCTGAAAATTATCCTACTTCTTTCAACAGCAGGGGCTGGCTATTATTTTTGTTTTCTTCTATCTGAACTATGATCAAATTGAAGTTTTGTTGTGCATTCCTTATAAACAAATTTGTTACTTTTGATCCAAAGTCAGTAAAAATGATAGAAAGATGGTTATGAGATGAAGCAAATTACATTGGTCTCTAATTGCCTCGTGACGAATTTTGCAATTTATTTTAACAATCAAGCAAGATGGATGTTATATAACCGACTAAAATGCAGATTGTTTTAATGTATGTGTGTTTCTTGACATAAACAGCAATAAAACCTTGGTTTCAAGGCCGGAAAATTACATGTGCATCCAAATTGATTTTAGAATTCTATTGTACTTCAAGAACTCATACCAAATATTACAACTTACCTCAGCTGGCCCTAGCCGGGTACAAAAATAGAACTGCATATGGAAGTGCTTTTTTTCTCTCTTTCTGAAGTACAGGACATCTTTTCCGAAGGAAAGGATATCCATGCCTTTACATTTAAGAGTTACTTACCTACTGATTGAGCAGGGGCCCTAAAAAGAGGCTTTTCTTTGAAAGGGTGATGACTTAAGGGATGATGGATGATTTCTTTGTGATGTCATATCACTTGTGCAAATCTAGAAGACAACAAAAGATTAAAAGGACCAATTAGTATTCAAAAAGCAACTGTTCTTGTTATAATACACAACTGGTACTCAACAGCTAGAGAAATACAGGATTGAAGTATAACAGCTCTTTTAGAACTGTGGTTGTGTTCAGGAATTCATTACTGAAGGACAGCTCATCCTTTCTCTGATGCAAAGCACAAGCTGTGTTTTGAGGTCCAGTTATTGTCTCTCTTATATAGCTTATATAACATTTACAGAATTTATGATAACCCTCTTGAGATCTGACCCCTTTGCAAATTGGCAAGGTATGAAAGGATAACGCCTGCATAGTCCTCCCCTTCTCTGAGGTACTTTTTATGGATTGATTTTTGGCTCTGTGGAGTGCCATTCATGCATGTTATGTTGAAAATCTTGCTTGAAGTTGTTGACAGCTTGAACTTCTGTCGGGGTCAGTCAACAGCAGCATCTATGTATGTTGAGTTGTATACGCTGAGGAAAGTCATTTTATTTTTAGCAGATACCTGTCTTTATACAGAAGTCTCAAAAGAGAATTCTCATAAAAAATCTGTGGTATATTCCCCATTTCTAGGAGCTATTTGGGATATACTACAGGTGTGGGCAACTTTCTCCTGCTCTGAAAACTTGTCTCATTGGAACCTGAAACTGGTTTTGTGTAATTCCTAAAATTCTATTATGTCATTCAGTAAGCAATGTCTCAGTTCTGTGATTACCTTGCTAGCAACATCTAAATAACCTGATAAAATGATTTTAGTAAGCTTTTCTGAGATTTCTACTTCTAAATCATATTACCATCTCTGATTTTTCCAAAAAGAAATGGGTCTTAAAAGTATTTCCAGGATCATAGCACAAATAAATCATGCAATTTACCGAAACATTAAACACAAAGCTTAAATGTGGTTCAGTAAAATCATTAGCTGGTCTACACTAGAGGTATGATATGATAACAATTTAACTTGGAATCTCTGGAGTCCTTTTGGGAACTATCTGCTCTTTTTTTGGTAGAAATCTACCCAAAGAATTGGGGTGGGGAGTGGTGTTTGTTTATTTTTTTTTTTCCTCTAATCCTTCCAGTTATTCAGATGGTGAATAGGGTATAAAATACCCTCATGAATAATGCCAGTGATGACTGAGGATAAAAATCAGATATATTTGGAATAGATCTGATAGACTTCAGTGCCTATAAGTTATTTTTTTCAACATGCTGATACATTTATGTTCAGTACAGGTGAACGTACTTGTACATGTTGAAGTGAACGGATTTTTCCCAGCTTCAGTATCTCAGGCTTAGGGTCTTTTCTTGCTGCTTCCAAGTGATAAATTTGGTCAGAAAATGCAGTTTAGCTCCTGAAACTATATTCTTATGGGAAACAGACTTTCCCATCTACGAGAGGACTCATTAGGGTAAGAAAGCAAGGCCTGGATATTAGCATTGCTTTTATTTTGGACCTCAGTAATGTAATCACCAGAATTATCAAAATTACCTTCTGCTTTGAAAGGTCCAGACTGAAAGCTAAAATGGTCTGGGGTTTTTTTAGCAAATATCCAGTCACTTTCAGCAAAGTCTTCCATCTTAACTCAGTATTTTCAGAAACTCGGTCATAATGTGAAAATGTTGACACAAACCCCTTCAAAAGGGCTGCGTACACAAGTTCCCTACTCCTGAATTTTTCTAACAATAGGTAAAAGGCAACAACTTTTCTTTTTTAAAATCTGTCTACAGCTCTTCTGTGGTGGTTATAAGGAAATTTATAAGTTGTTATGAAATATTTATCAAGTAATGTAGCCTTTAATATGACTTATTCAAAAGAAAGCACGAAGCTGGGAAAAGGTTTTAAGAAAACTTTTTGAGGTTTTGGGTTTTGCCTTTTAGAAAGGGTAACTGGCAAGCCAAAATCCAATTAAGAGACTATAATTCTAGTTAATAAATGAGGAATGATGGGGGATCTGATATGTGACCTGTTTCTTACTTTTCTTCTACCGTTAACGTAGAAGATGGTAAGGTAAATCCTTACTGTTTACTCTTAAAAAGAGACTTTTATCCCAAATTCTTAAGGGGAGGGAGGGAGAAAGGAGGAGGGAGAGAAGAAGAAATCCATACAGGTAGTGGAAGATTTTCTTTAATTAGATATTTTTTTTTTTAATGCCATGTATTTTCAGACAGACGATTTAGCCTCTAAATAAAAGAAGACTTTCCATAATGCATCTCAAATGAATTAGTGACTGTAAAAATATTAATTGTTTAGACTTAGAGAAGAATTCCTCCTTTTCTCAATGTTCTCACGTTGAACAGAATGTAGTAGAGGATCTCATTTGCAAACTTACTACTGCAGGAATACAAATAATTTTCCAGGAAATAAGGTTGTTGGAAAGTTCAGTAGTTTATGTCCTGATTTTGAAGCCTGTTGAAATGTTTCCCTTTTGAGACTATGGATCAGCCCTGAATATATCATACAAACGTCAGTTCCCCAAATTCCCATTTCCTTTTAATGCAAGCAAGCTTAAAGCCGCCTGCTTTGTTCCCAGACAAAGGAAAACAGCTTCACTGAGCTTAAGCCCCTGACTTATAGCCTAGTGAAGTGGGGAATAAAGTAAATATTGTATATAAATGTATCTATCAATGCAATAAATACCCAGTTTTTGATAATTCCTGCATTTGTCCTCTAAATTGCATACATAATGCCACTACATTAAACGAAAAAAAAACCTGATTAGAATATTTTATATGTAAGATACACTGTCCTGAACATGGAAGTCTTGAACCTAGAACAGTATTGTGTCTTGAGGTATCCTGAAGACTAATATCAATATTTTGAGTGCCTTCAGGTTTCAAAAATATTTTAACTAAAACATGTTTCTTGATGTTTAAAGGTAATTATTTATACGTGGAAATTAAAATTGGATATCGCCCATCCCTTAGATGCCAGTTAACCATTTACTCACATTGAGTGCTACCAAATACATTGGCCTAAGAGAAGGAAATATTTTTTCTTGCTTAAGACTTTTTACCCCAATTAAAATTGCTATACATCTGCTAACAGGGGATAAGTTCCATAAATCATAACACAAGAGGAAACTACAGTTACACTATTTAAATTGGAATTTTCAACTCCATCTCACAAAGGCTTTGTTCAAGATTCTGGTCTGATTCTCCCAATCATTACAAAACCTCTAAATGTTTAGCTTAGAAAAAAATGAGGTAGTGCTTCCCCTACTGGTTTATTTTCCTACTTTAGTATTCCAAAAAGGTTAAGCTAGAGATGCTTTGTGCACATCCATTAGATTTATGATATTTGAATGTAAAAAACCAGAAAGTTCCAATTCTTGTATCAATCAACGATTGCTGATGCATTGTCATCCCAGTTTGTGGCAGCTTGAAAGGGTTCATTTCCAAGGGTCACTTTTCTCCCTGGCATGAGCAGAATGGAGCACATTTGTAAGCTGCTAAAGGTGTCACGTTACTAATGAAACTCATTAACAGGCTCAAGATGAGCATTATGCAGAGATTTACTAAATGCTTGCTGTAGTTATGTCATCACAAGAGTAGCTGAGGAATGTAACACGACTGTTTATCTACATTAGTAGATAGGGTCATGGAATGTGAATATATAGAGATGTCTCCGATACTTTAGTGCATAAGAGGTTGCTTTAAGATCTTTTATTTGAAACATTTGACTTCAGCAAGGTTTTTGACACTGTCTCCAATAACATCCTCATAGGTAGGCTCAGGAAGCGTGGGTAAGACGAGTGGACAGTGAGGTGGATTAAGAACTGGATGACTGACAGAGCTCAGAGGATTGTGATCAGCAGCACAGTCTGGTTGGAGACCTGTAGCTAGAGGTGTTCCTTGGGGGTCAGTACTGGGTCCAGTCTTGTTCAACACCTTCATCAGTGACCTGGATGAAGGGATGGAGTGGCCCCTGAGCAAGTTTGCTGATGATGCAGAACTGGGAGGCATGGTTGCACACCATAAAGCTGTGCTGCCATCCAGAAAGACCTGGGCAGGCTGGAGAGTTGGGCAGAGGGGAACCTACTGAAGTTGAACAAGGCTAAGTGTAGAGTCCTGCACCTGGGGAGGAATAACCCCATGCAGCAGTACAGGTTAGGGGTTGACCTGCTGGGAAGCGGCTCTGCAGAGAAGGACCCAGGAGTCTACTTAATTTCGGCAGCGTGCAAAACCTGCAAACATTTCCTTAGGTCTACGTAGTCATGCTTTTCTCAGCTGATGGCCAGCAACTTACTTGGAAGCAGAAAATCCATTCAGTGTTGCCAGAAGTGTCTATGGCTGAGAAAGTTGAGTGGAAATGTCCAGGCTTGTTGGATGAATGTGTAGGATCAGAACCTAACTTTGAACAGTTAATGCTTTCTTCTGGGGTTTGAGAGCATTAAAAATGGCTTCTCTCCTTTTTTCCAAGAGACAATAAGAAAATCCTTGGAAAGGAAAGCCATACATTATACCTTGGCTATCTGAAGGGTATGCATTTCAGAATCTGCCTTTTTAAACCTAAAACATCTTTAAAAAAAAGTTAAAAAAAATTACATTAAAAATATATCTTACTGAGTTCTGCTATAACAAATTTGAGCTCTTTTAGAAAAACTTGACGCTCAGGTGACTTTGAAAATTAGTGAATTTGTTAATCACACCTCATTGTTAGGTGATTATTTCACCTGTTTTACAAGTAATCCTTCTTACGGCTAACACACTTGATTCTTTTTATACCATTTTAGTACAAAGTGGTGACTCTGAGTGATCTAGCCCTTGCAGCAGGGAGGGAGGAATGCAGAAGCCATTCTCCTTGCACATGTCCCGTCAGCCATCAGTTAGAGCTCCCGGGGCAGAGCCTGTTGTGAAAGGTGCCTTAATACCTATTTTTCTCTCTCAAAAAAAACCCCAACCCTGAGCCAAATAATAACAAAATATTATTAAATCGTAAATTGAATCTGAATTAGGAAATCCAGAAGTGCATTCTGTGTTATGATAATAACCTGCTGGAGCGGGTGCAGAGGGGGCAACGAAGCTGGTCAAGGGATTGGAGAATAGATCATATGAGGACCGTTTGAAGGAGCTGGGTCTGTTTAGTTTGAGGAAGAGGATGCTGAGGGGAGACCTCATCACCCTCTACAACTTCCTGAAAGGACATTGTAGAGAGGTTGGTGCTGGTCTCTTCTCTCAGGTAATTAGCAATAGAACCAGAGGGAATGGCTTCAAGCTGAAACAAGGTAGGTTTAGACTGGACACTAGGAAAAAATTTTTCATGGAAAGAGTGGTGAGAGATTGGACTAGGCTGCCCAGGGAGGTGGTTGAGTTGCCATCCCTGGATGTGTTTAAGCATCACTTAGATGTAGTGTTGGGAGATATGGTCTAGGGGAGAACTTGTAGAGTAGGGTGAATGGTTGGACACGATGATCCCATGGGTCTTTTCCAACCTAGATGATTCTGTGATAATCTCACCCCTCCCTTTTTTGGTGGGGATGACATAATTTAGTGTAATATTATCACAAGAAAGTGCCATTACAATGAATGCAAGCAAACAATTTTAAAAGGTATTTTACTTTGGAAGTAGTGACACTCAATGAAGACAATTTTGTACAATGCTGGATATGTGGTCAAAATTTGAAAACACTCTGGTTTTGAATTTGAGAGACTTTAATGGACTATGAATTCTGGGTTGCAAGACACTCTGCACTTTTTAGTTCTTTTAAGGAATGTTTCCAACCAAATGACCCATTGCTCCTTCACGTCTCAAAGCTGGTGTGATTGCTAGACAAAAAGAATAGATCTATAACAACTAAACATGTTGTCCAGCAATGCTGAAAGAGGTGGGTTTACTAAGGGAAGATCTATTTAGGTGCTTTGTCAATACAGTCAGATGTTTAACAGAATTATTTAAAGGCAATTTAGACAGCACTATTTTCTTCCCACTGAATTTCACTTAGTCACTTCTGTAAATCCCATATGGATCTTCTACATCTTTAGACACTTTAAATATCTGGCCCAAAGGCAGCTGAATTGCTGAAACCTGTTAAAACTATGGGCAGAGTTCTGGTTTTCCACTACTGGAAGAGAATCACGGTTTTAAGGGTAGTTCTCAAATTAAGAAGGGTTTTGACCTTGGAGACTGCTGTTTAATGGGGATATTAAAGTTGTTTATAATGTTTAGTCCGTGTGACCCGATAGAAACATCTGTGCATGTTATTTTTCACTCCCATAATTAATTTTGCAAGAAATGTAACCACAAGTGCAGTATTTTCACCAGCTTTCCGTTTTCTGTCATTCATAGATTAAACTACTCAACACTCCTAGCTGAATACCAGTTCTAGTAGTTTGTAAAATTAACAAATCTCAGATCAAAGTAAGTACAGTTGTTTCCTTGTAGGAACAGAACGTTGTTAATTGTCTAAGTTACAAACTCCTACAAAATAGGAGATGTAAATTGTAGTGTTGTTTTTTGTTTGCTTGTTTGTTTTTTAAAATATATTTATATATTAAGATCTTCTACTTTTGTTTTTTTAAGCTTACGCAGTAGTATGGACGAGGGGTAAGTAAAACCCCCCACTGCTGATGTTTCAATTCTAAAACAAGTATGCAAATCCTTTGATGGGTTTATTTAGCAGATGACTCATGTAACCAACACGATGAGAAACTTATCTTCATATACAACTGTCTTTTATGATACTGTGCCAGAACGCAGAAGAGGAGAATGGATGGTGTTTTAATTTTCTAGTCTCAATTGATAGTGCTGTTTGATTTCTTGGTATTATGGGACTGAATGTATGGAAGATGGTTCCAAATTCATCATAGAATATGTTAAATCTGTGTGCTTCATAAAAAGCACAAATCTTGACTCTAAAAAAGGTAGACGTGACAGAAAGATTTGTGGGAGTGCTAGTATGGTCTCAGGCATTTATCACCTATTCTTATAATGAATCTATTCATCTAAAAACCAGAAGCCTACAAAAAGTTATTCATACTTCAATATTGAGGTTTCAGGCTAGAGAGGTATTTTATTATTGATCATTAAGAGTGTCTGAAGATATAAGTTAATATAAACCACAGGACATTGCCACAACTTTATCCATGGCTTGTTGGTACTTCCATTTTAGTAAGGAAATTCTGTTTGCAAGATTATAAATGAAAAGGTAGCACATAAATTTGCAAGTGTAAATACTTATCAATACAGTAAGTAGTGTAAATATAGTAAATACTAGCATGCTTCCCAGGAGGTTTTGAGGCAATCTATTCAGGAGGTGAAAGAAACATCAGGTAACTTAAGTGATGGAGTTAAATTAACTGAAAAAATGTAAAGAGTGAACATAAAGCTACAGCACTTAACTAGTTCATAAAAGAGCCAGTAGCAATATTTGCATACAAATATATATTTAAAAAAAATTAAAAGGTGATTAAATAGTTGTGACTTGCAAAAAGATTTTTATTAGAAGGGAATACAATTGTATCGATCACTTCAGCATAAATATAGATTTGTAAATGGTGTACCAATTGCAAACTGAAGTGTGGAGAAGTCTAACAGGAGAAATAGCTTAAAGCTGATATACAGAGATAGTGAGTGACCTTATTATCTCTGCAAGTTATTGCTGGATGCTTACGCCCAAAAGAGGTTCTCCTTTTATTTGTTTTGTTTCTTCCTCTGCTATATTTTTTGAACATGAATTGAATCACCATTTACTGGTTTAGCAAACGATTGTGTGGCATTATGAAACATTCTGGAGATCAATATTAATAAGATGATACTCAACTTCACAGTAACTTTTTATCTAACCTAGATCTTAAGGCTTTGCTGCTTTTGTGTTAGCTAATTATTAGAAGACTGGGGATAAAAGTAAAATAGCTGTAACTTACTGAGACTAAAAGAGGCCTTTCTCTCCCCTGTATGGCCTTACGGAGATGCATTTAAATGAAAACCTAAATGACAATTGGTTAAGGGGGGAAAAAAAAAGGTAAGTGAAGTACAGCATATTGCACCATTTTTTGTTTGAGCAGATTGCAACGTGTTTCAGGTTTAATTTTTTTCATAGGCTTAGATGTTTTGGCATCTTTGATACCCAGGGGTTCCTGCTGGTATGTAAGACAAAATGTAAGCACTGCAATGGTTTTCAGAGCAAAAGACATGTCCTGTCCTTTGCCATCTACAGCACAACTATACATCATCCTAAAGCTATATGAATGAGCTGCTGTACTCTTATGCTCAGTGGTGATCTGACCAGAAGCAAGGAGCTCTAGACTGGTCTATTAGAGGACACTATTGATCGCAGCAACTGTCTATCTGCTAATCTTAATGATTAATGACTTGAGAAGACTGTCTGAAAGCAGTTGGTTTATTTCGATGGTGTACCAAGAGTGATAAATAAAACTCAGCGTTGAAAGAATAGTGTTTCTAGGAAAGTTCTGTTCTGTGCTCGTAGTACAAAGCACAGTATTTCTAATCTCTTTGTTTTACAGACTTGAAAAGGAATTTGACTTACCCTGCATCAGAATATATATATGAGTTGACATTTTCATAAGGCTGTTGCTGATTGCATGGAAGCAACACACTCCATTCTAGCTAATATAATCTATTTTGGTAACAGACATTTGGGTCAATCTGTTCTCATACAAATTCTTAATAAACACATTCTTCCTGACCCCCCCCCCCTCCCAGTCTGAATAGATGGGGAAAATGTAAAGCAAATGGGCAACCTAGAAGAATTGCATCTTTGTATTTCCCAGAAATGTTGTTATTGTTTACTACTATGTAGTATGAGGACTATAAAGATAAATTTCGCTTTTTATTGTGTTCAATGAAGTTTCGGAGCACGATTTCAAAACTGTGTTTTTCGGAGTCAAAGAATAAAAGCTGCTATTTCTGCAGACAGATGGCTAAGCATGTAGTTATCCTGTCTGCTTGTGCAAACAGAGGTTATTGCAGTCTCGTTCCCTGCACCTTGCTTTCAGAATTTGGCCTTCATTTTATTTACAAAGCTGTTTATTAAATAATGTAGGAAGTTGATTCCAGTGTGCTGCTTTTTCACGGGGGTGGTAGAATACAAATGAACTAGGGTTATGTTCTGAAAGCATTTTATCTTACAGCAAGATTTAATATGAAGTACATGTAATTAAAATTAGAACTTGATTGCCAACTCCCAATCTAGTCTAATGCTTACATATTTGGTTATCTTAGAGTGGGCTAGCGTTAAATTTTTCAATAATTGAAAAGCAATATTACATTTAAAAATATTTAGCAACTACTGCATAGTTGTCAAATTTAATAACCTAACCAGTCTGACTAAAATCATTAAAAAGCATTTGAGCTTTGAGTGCATTTCAAACACTCAGACCAGGCGGGGAGCTTGAAGTTAGTACCAGAAGCATCACCAAACAGCTTGTGTCACTCAGCACTTTATAAAATACAAGATAGTTCAATGCCTTCATCGAGGATTTCTCTTCATGAACAAGAAATACTCTTGTTTTTAACCACCAAAGAGTTGCCCTGGAAGAAGTTATAATTAGAAGGTGAAGAGAATGACTTACAGTGACTGGAGTCTGTGGTGTGTTTGTTCTTTTCTGTTTTCTTTTTCATCGTCATTAGTGGTGGGGGGTGGGGGGTGTTTTGGGGGGTTTTGTTTGTTGGTTTGGTTAGTTGTTTGGTTATTTTTGTAGAAGGCAGCCCTGTAGACACAGCAGTTTTTTCCTGATGCAGAAAGCATTCCCCTTTTTCTGGAGATGAAAGATTCATTTTTTTTATCAACTCTCAAGAAAAACCAAGCCTCGGGATCATACTGGATTCTAGGGAATGTGATGTCTATCCACTATGTGAATTTGTACCAAGAAGCATGTCTGGCAAGCTCTGATCTTCTAGGAAAACTTCACAATTCAACAAGCTGCGTCAAGATGCTTCTTGGGCAAACCTGCCTGTGTCAGTGTTCATTATCAGGCACAAGCTCTTTAGTCTTAATAATAACCACTGACAAAGGTCCCAATAAATGTACACACAATGCTCAGTGCTGTTGGCACAGAACACGCGCATTGCTAAATCCCAGTTTTAAGTCTTTAAGTAATAGAAGCTGAATTTGGTGTCAGCTTGAAAGGAAGAAAAAAACCCCAAACAAATTAATGTTTTTCCTCCCTCTGCATATTCTGCTTTGAATGGCAGGATGGGATGAGGAAAAATAGGGGAGGGAGGGCTTTTCTAATGAGCAATTTGATGACTCCTCCTTTAGACAGAGGTCTTATTGATCTTTATTTGTTTGGGGGGTTGTTGTTTGTTTGGTTTTTTTTTTTAATTTTGTCTCAGAACTTAAAATTTTAGCATAAATCTGTGTAAAAAAAGTCAGTATCTTACACTGCATCATGACAAAGGTGTTTCACTTCTGCATAGATCACTGACAGACAGCAATGTAATATAGTATTTACAGGGACAAACCAGAAGATGTGTCCTAATTGTGATAATGAGCTGCTGTTCTCATTTTCCATGGGTCACCAGCGAAGAGAGGGGTCTAGACTGGAGTTTGTGAGAAGCAGAGCTTCAGGAAGGCTCTGTGGCCCTTCTGAGTCCCTGAAGGCAGAAGTGCTTCATCACTGTCTTTTAATGCTGCTTTGCTTTTTACTACTGGTTTTGTCAATACTGAGTTTGTTTTTGTAGCAGTTTGAGCTACAATCTAAAGTATTGAAAAGTGAAAATGCTGCAGTGATTTCTGCATTTTTTTTTTTTCCACTGCATGCAGTTCATGTCGGTATCTTTGTTGGTTACCTTGGAAACTATCACAGGGTGAAATGTGATTGGCTGCATTCTCCAACTGATTATTAACGTCGTGGGCAGTTTCAAGTGGCAGGCATCTCATAGGCTGCACAAAGTAGCACTAAGGGATTCACAGTTTAAGATTCTTCTATTTTGAAGTAAGCCATATGAAGTGGTAGATCTGTAATGCATTGGAAGTTTGATTGCAATGAGTAATGGATTGAAAAACTAATCTTTTTTGAGGCTATAGTGGTTCCTCTCCACCCTGACATATTTAATTAGCCATTTCATGTCTAGAGCTATTCCTTGATTATTTTTTTCCCGCCCGTATCTACTTCAGGATGTGATCTGGCACTAAGAGGAAGGAGTAAAAAAACTCACAAAAACTAAACAAAAAAGGCCCCCCCCAATCCCCAAATACCATACTGAAAACAAGACGGATGTTTCTGAGAAACTGTTTACTGTTACAAAATATAACCTTGTATTTTATATTGCCAGAAGAATATGAGCAGCTCACATCCTTTGAGCTGCTTATTGCTTCTCCTTTTTTATGTCTTGAGAATTGATGTCAAAATTATTTAATATCCTCATCACTTTTAGTGATGCAATCAAAATCCTTGACTGTGCTTAGTTGTTGTTTGGGGTTTGGTTGGTTTTTTTTTCCCAGCGGTATTGGAGCACATTTTTTTGTTTTACAACCAAAATTTCACTGGTGACTAAGGCCTCCTTATGTCAAATTGTCTCTGTTTTGGAAAGGCAAATTGTATGGCATAAAGGAAAAAAACATTGTTACAAGAAATTCTTCAGAAAGTCATGGCTGATAATGTAGTTCCCCTGTACTTTGGTGGTGTCTTCAGTATCTAATGTTACTTGACCATCATTGCCTGTCAAAAAAGTCAGATATCTGATCTTAGTGAAGACTTTATAGTACACTGTGAAGAGCTAACATCCCAGGTTACTCTAGGATGCTTAGATGATTGTATAAGGCGGAAAGAATGAGTGGAAAGCAAAACTACTATACCATTTACAGCTGTACTTACCATCTTTATTTTTCAGCTGCTGCTTTCATAGGAGTCCTGTTTCTTTTTCATTCTTGAACACATTTTTTAATAATTGTAGACTTTTTTCAGTTCAGAAAATAACATCTAGCTGAAGTCCATCGTCAACTCTGCTTAACCGTGATAGTAGTTAGTAGCAATGCAACAGGTTGGTCAAGGAGGTTTTGCTGTCTCAATTCTGTAAGTTTTCCAGACCCAAGTGATCCTCTGTGACATCAGAACTGACCCTGTTTTTAGAAGGAGATTGGCTAAACGATCACTGAGGGCTCCTCCAGCCTGAATTATCCTTTGCCATGAAGCATCTTCACAAGAACTGCCTTATTTCCAGCCAGCACTTATCTACCTGTAGCTTTTAGCTATTTGTTTCCATTACTCCTTGTCCTGTTAAAGAACTCTTTTGTACTTAGTGCCTCTCTCCTTGTGAGTGAATACTTCAAGACCACAGGCTGTCTATTTCAGGACAGGCAGCTAGACAAACGCTTAATTTGTCTAACTTGTAATTTGCTCCGTTTCTCCCTGCACAGGATAGGGTAGAAATATCTAAACTTTTTTGACATGCGTACATTGAAGCTGGATGCAGAATTCCCCTTTCAGTTACCAGCAGTGCCCACAGAAATCTCCTCTTTCTTCCTTATTCATGTTGGTCAAAATTAGTCTGGGAAGAGCTCTGAATCCAAAATATTCTGAGGAAATTATTTTCTATGCATTTTTTTAATTAATTATTCTTTATTTTGTGAAAAAGGTATCTGAGGCAAACTCCTGCCTTCTTCCTTACAAGTTTGCTCACCAGTTGGACAGTCAGATGTTGCACATAGACAGCCAGACAGAGGTGTCTGCAGGGCTGCTCTCAGCTCTGCTTTCATTCTTTCAAAGCAGGAAACCCCAGGAATTCAAGGGCTACCCCTCCACAGCAATCAGCTACCTTTTCTTGCATAGATGGAGTATGATACTGAATTGTACTCATTTTTGATGCTCCACAAAAATTTATTACGTGTAGGCAATTACCTTCATCAACCAAATCTGTAGGCTTTGAAAGAATAAAATCAAGCTTTTTGTCCAGACCAATTGTCTCTAAAATCATGAGCCTGGGAATTAAGTATTTCTCTAGACTTTAATTTGTCAGGCAGTTGCAGCAGCTTTCTGTTACTTTGCCAAGAACTGAAGTTGGGCATCTGGCCTGTGGTTACCTGATTCATCCCTCTTGGCATTTTTATTGTGGCCACAACATTGGCTCTCTTTGGATCTTCTGGAGTTTCTCCAGTTTTCCATGATTTATTAGAAAATTAACTCTAGCAGACAAGAGATTTCCTCTTCCTCCTCTTCTTTGGTACTCTTTGGGGTTTTTATTTGTGTGTATTTTGGGGTTTGATATTTTTTTTCTTCTAAGTTTTCTGATTTTTTTATAATATTTATTCTGGGTAAGATTTCCTTAAACATGCTTCCCAATAATTCATTGTCAACAAATTAATTTTGTCATCTTCCTCTGCAACAACTCATCCTGAGTTTTGGGTTTGGTTTTGTTTGGTTTGTGGGGTTCTTTTGTTGCTTTTGTTTCGGTGTGTTTGTTTTTTTTCTTGGTTTGGGTGTTTTATTTGTTTGTTTTCATATAAAGCATTACTGTTTGTACTTTGAAAAAAATGGTATCTCTAATTATAGTGCTATGGATAATATAATTTGGTATTTTATATATTCTACAGCTATTTTTTCTCCCTTTTATATAAGATTTCTACTTATCATGAAATTACATGAAATTATTTAGAACCACATGCTAAGGCTGATTGCACTGAGGAGGAATAAACCTTCCAAAATTTATTCCAAATTAAAAATGATGTCATTGACTTAATCTTAGCAGTCTGGGAGTTGAATCTAGATTGAGACAGAATGGATTGAGATGGCTATATTTTTTAATTGAAGCATGAATTTATTCATCAAAATTGAAAAATAATATGTTATATACCTTAAGAGTTGCTGCGTGAAAGATACTGTCTCTACTTGATCTGATCAATTTTCCATGCTTCATAACTTTTAATTTTATTACTTACTGTAATACTTCCCTTTTTTGTGTGTATTAATCCAATTTGCACCTTCACCTGATCACTGAGATGAAGTGTATCTTTCTAGTACTATCATAAGCTTGGAGCTTTTAATATTCTGGTCTTTAGAAACTGATTTTTTTCAGTATTTTTTTTTCCTTGGTGGCCAACATTTTTCTTCTTTTGAGGGAAAGAGCACTGAAGGTGGGGAGTGCTGCCTGTTTGTTCATGTTGAAAGAAACCTGGTCAGAATGGTTAGTCTCTAAGTGACCACCAAATTCCAGGCTAGTATTGGTTGCAGTGTTTTCTGTGTTTTAAAAACTTCATAACATCTTATTGCTCTGGCTGCATGAGATCGTTGGCCAGTCTTCTGTAATGAAGTTCTCCTAACATGCTGCTAAACTTTCCAGATGTGTGTTGAAGTAATGGTTCCTCCTGTTCTGTAGGCTGATTCAGGGATAAACCTTCTTGGGCTTGTAAGAGCATGAAATACACATTTAGAATGCTGATGTTGAGGTTCTTGGACCTCTGAAACAAGTGATGAATTTCCATCTGCTTACTCATTTAAATGGCTTATCCTTGATGATTTCAATTCCAGTAACCACCAGCATCAACAATATCAATGATAAATGTATTTGTTTTGCATCAGTGAGAATTTCCAGTTGATCTTTCATGTTACTCATTCTTTATCATGGGCATATAAACAAATAAAACATTCTTTCACTTGTTCTTTATATTTGATACCTTAATAGCTCAGTTACTCTTATCTGACTTTATTTATGATTTTCTAGTCCTATATTCAGATAGTTAGCTTCTTTATATAGAAGAATTCAGGCTGCTCCATTCAGTCTGTCTTTCTGGTGGAAACTTTATTCAGTATTACACAAATTAATACCGTTAGCTTCATACCAGCCATCCAACAAATGGATCCTTCAGTTGTGAGAGCTATAAAATTATTGCTTGCACTTCACAGCCACCCCCTCCCCCTTAAGATCTGCCTGGAAATAGTCTTCCTGTATGTTAAATTTAGCAAACTGAACACATACATAACTTTGCAGTGTTAACTTTATACCCTTTGTTTTCTAAATTTCTAACTTGATGAAGTCCTGATGCCTGTGGAAAATTCCCTAAAGGTAGCTCAAGGACCTGGAATGTTACTTAGCACTTTCTCCAATGGATACTTAAATGTGTCAAGTCAGATTGTGACCGAGAGTAGCACCCTTGGGTGTCTTTAGATTGACAGGACATCTTAGCACGCAGCATCACAGCAGGAACCGCTGCTGCCCGATTGGTGTGTATCGAGCTGTCCCATTCATTCAGCATCCTGTCTCCTGGATGGTCTCTAGACTTGCCTTCTCGACTGGTTCTTGCTCTCTTGCTTCAGCTTTTTTCCATGAAATATTAAGTCTGTGATTCTCTGTTCCTAAGGTTTAGTGGTGCCACTAACTGTGTCCCTGTTGTAGCCGGGACTGGGCGTCCCCTCCTTTAACTGCCTGATCTGTGTTCTCTGGCAACTCACTTGGGGCCAAGTTGTAAAGATGTTTAGGCTCTTCACTAGTTTTGAAATCATTGGGATTTGGACATATGGAAGATTTTAAAAAACAGTTACATGCCTAAATATACTTAAAACCACTTTTCCTTTGTTTCAGTACCTACTCACAACTCGTAAGATTCCTTTGTGTTAGAGATTTGGGAGGCCCTGAACCCCATACCCCAGATAAAAAGCTGCAGTGCCATTCAACTCTTGCACAGCAGGGTTCTTTACCAAGTGATTTCATAGGGTAGTAGGTGCTGCATGCAGCAACAAGTCCCTACGGCTATGTGTGAAGCAGTGAGGATGCAACAATACTTAATAGATGGTGGTTGGAATATACAGTTAAGCTGGGAAATTCTCCTGTAACATCTCACCAGTTTGCAAAAATGAGCTGATGTAGGAATAGTGCCAACTGGCAGGTGGTGCCTGACTTCAGCCATCATCTCCCCATTAAGTCAGCTGTAAAATTCTCAGCCTGCTCATACTTGCATCAGTTCCTATCTGAATGCTGGGAACCATCACCGTGATGAACTGGTAGCTGTAGCAGCTGGAACAGCTGGTGGTGGTTACAAAACCCAACACCACCAAAACAACAAGCCAAAGCAAACCGCCCACCCTCGAACCAGTGCATGTCTGTCAATGTTTGAATTGTGTTTAGACTGCTTATGGGCCCAATTCAATGGAACTAAATCTTTGCCTGACTGGATTTACATACAAAAGGGCAGCATTGCTTCTTGGAGTCCCCACTTGATGATAGGCATTGTTAGAATGCAAATATATGGTGACTGGCTTCATATAGCAATATTTCTTCAAGAGAAAATAGGTGAATCAAACTGGAAGTATTATTCCCTGTCTGTGGGCATGCTGAGATGCAGTATGGTTTTATTTCCCTTTTATCTGAAATTAAGCAAGTTCATTTACTGTGTCATAGTAACTAAAAATATATTTCCGCTACTGAAATAGTTCAGTAGTTGGTTGCTACTCATATCTTACCTTCCCGATAAGTAAGCCTGCTTTCGGTTTATTGTATCTGTGCTATAAATATCTTGTTCTGGACAGGGTGTTGTATTTGCACTACCAGAAAAATCCAGCCCTTTGGACTTTCCAGAAGTACCTTTGGTACTGCTTTGTGTAATTCATGCTCCCAGGCATGTCATCTCTGTCAGGCTGGGGGGGGTGGTGGTGTTAATTTTGCGGTGTTGTTGTTTTTATTCCCCTGAAAGCACGCATACTTGACTGTTAGACTGTTGTTCAGAAGAAGAATTTGTTCAAATTGCATATACTTTTTGAATATTTTATTAAAATGTATTAAGTTGAATACAGAAAGTTGCTAATAGAAGGAGCAAAGGATACCTCCCTTTCTAAAGTTATACTCGGAGTACTAGTAATCTTGAGTGGCTTAATATTCATAGAAATGCTTATGCTTAAGAAATGTCATCGGGTATTTGAAACTGAACCTCATAACACAGTAATGAGCAGGTATTGTTTTGTAGGAAGGCTACGCAATTCAACTTCTCCAAGTTCTTATGGCTATTCTGACTGAAATTGGTGCTGAGGTGTGGTCTGAGGATGTCTCCGCCTGACTCGGGCATGGTCAAACTGCACACCGCGAGGGCATTCGGAAATCTACTTCACTCCACTGAGGCATATTCCTGGAGCTCACTGAAAGATCCTGTCTGCAGACACTGTATCATATCTTGGTCCCTCTCTGCCCTTTTAAGAAGGAGGCAACACAAGCAAGGACAGGCAATGGCCAGTTGTTCAAATTAGAACTCCTTGCCCCCTTTAGAAGTTTAATAAAATTTCCTGCCAAAAGGTCTCTAATTTGCCTACCAAATATTCTCTCTGATCTGGCTACTACAGGTTTCTCTAAAGCAAAAGCTGACTTGACCATCTAGATTTGACTCACTGATTTCTTTTTTTTTTTTCTTTATTTTTTCTGGGGTTAACTTAAAGTCAAGAAATTCCAAGGAAGTACTTCAGAATCTGACTGAAGTTTGGTGTTTGTGGTATGCCTATTGTTTTAATGGGGACATGGTGATAATTTTACTACTGCATTGAAGAATAATTAATGTCTTCTTTAATTGAACCTGATGTTAACCCTATTTGGCACTTCAGCTTATCACCACTCCTGAATCTGTTCATTCTCCTAAGCATTGGATAGTCTTTGTCATAAACCCCCCCACATACTAAAGTGGAGAGTTTGAGTGCAAGATGGATCTGGGGGATTTGTTTGTTCTTTGGTTTTTTTGGGTTCTTTTTTGTCTTGTCCTTAATAAGAAACTGTTAGCAGACTTAACCTTGGACGCTGGAGATTAAGCCCTATGAATATTCACAATTGAATATTCACAAGTAATTGTCAAATACATTTTATTTGTGATAGGATCAAAGCCAAAAGTTAAATATACGAACTTGGAAGAGATGCTTAACATGTAACGCTTACCAGTTAATGTGTTTGCTGTTAATATCTGGCAGCTTTGTATGCATCTGCGTGTACCTAAAGTGTTAAAATAGCCTCAGAGAATGAGGGAAAAAAATTCTACTTTAAATGGAAAGGTGTCAGTTAACAATACTATAGTGCTCATTCTGATAGACTGTAGTGCAGAGATAATAACCAGCAGATGAGCCACTGCTCTGGACTGGCTCACTCAGCAATCAGAGGAGGCTTCCCACTTCAGGTTCTTTTTCCAGTGCCCTAACAAGGCAGATTACCTAATGTTATAGCTCTACTTTAAGGGCAGGAGAAGAAACAGAGATAAAAATAGGTATGCAGATGGAAACTGTTTCACTTTTCCATATGCTAATAGCAAACTACTAGGCTCTTAATCATCCCTCTCATTAGTGGCTGTATTTTCAAAATGGTCTCAAAAGGATCTTTAAATGTGAATAGCCAGAAAGAGATCTGCAAAGATAAAATGGAGCAAAATTCTGAGGGGAAAAAAAAAATGAGATGCGACGTTTTGGCGTTGTCATGGAATAACTGGATTGCATTTTGGAGTGTGCAAAGAGCTCTCACATAATACAGCATTTTTAAAGCTAAAAAGAATGTCTTTAAATACCAATCTCTTTGAAGAGTGTATCGGGAAATCTTTTACATTATGGGCTGTTGTTATAAGTGATAAATTTCTTTAAATGTTTGAATAAGAATTTTTGTTACTTAGGAGATATTGCATGTTGAAGAAGGGAAGGGTCTTAAGGGATGTCCAAGCCAGCAAGTTTAAAGCACAATGTTGGTAACATACAAATGTGATCTCAGCATATCAGGAAACATATGTGGAAAAAATATAAAGTGATGCATCTTCACATCCTGACTGTATAGGTGGAGACTGACTGAAAGCAATGTAATATTCAG
>JAAGNO010004261.1:1176-11471 GCA_033439905.1 Ceryle rudis | reverse complement strand
CTTCCCAGTCCAAGAGGGACAGGGAAATACTGGAGAGAGTCCAACAGAGGCTACAAAGATGCTGAAGGGACTGGAACATCTCTCTTGTGAGGAAAGACTGAGAGCCCTGGGGCTGTTTAGCCTGGAGAGGAGAAGCCTGAGAGGGGATCTGATGAATGTTTACAAATCTCTGCAGGGGGGGGGTCAAGCAGAAGAGACCAGGCTCTTGACAGTGGTGCCCTGGGATAGGAGGAGAGGTAACAGTAGCAAGGGGAAACCCAGGAGGTGCCACCTCACCAGGAGGAAAAACTTCTTCCCTGGCGGAGTGAGAGAGCCTGGCCCAGGCTGCCCAGAGAGGTGGTGGAGGCTCCTGCTCTGGAGACTTTCCAGACCCTCCTGGATCTGAATTCACACACGTTAGGCAGTGACACTAGAGCAAACAGTTTGGGTGCCCTGTAAACTGCTTTTATATTAAAAACAACGATTCTGCTGCACTGTAAACTCTTACAGGTATCGTTCCTGTGTGGCCTGTCCTGGGTGTTCCTGCTCAGGTAGGGGGGTTGGACTCGATGATCTCCAGAGGTCCCTTCCAACCCCTACCATTCTAGGATTCTAGATATTTCCCTTTCTGATTAGCTATTTATTCTTGAGACAGTCTCAGTCTTTCACAGATGCTTCATCTGACTGACGGACATACTTTGTAGTGGTAATATATGTTATTTTTATTTATCTTGCTGATCTTGGCATAAGAATTTTCTATAATGTTACCATATCTCTGAGTCCTTCATTAGTATTGTATAGTAGACCATACATGTCTCAGTTCAGACTTATCCTGAAAGAATATTCTTACTCCTTGAGGAGTTCTGCAGATATTGTCCAGCAGTTTTCCAAAGAACTCTGAGAAAGCAGAGAAATACAGTTCTTTCAAAACCTTGTCTGGCATATACACGTCAGGAAGGTATTAACTCTGAGTTTCATAGATGCCTGATAGTGCTTGTTACTGCATTTGTCAGTTCTTTCAAAACTCTTGGATAAAGTCGGGTAATTCTTACAACAATTTGATACCTCTAATTTAATCCACTGGTTTTATACTTTTTGATCTCTCTATCTTTGGTAATGCCTCAAAAGCTGCTTTCTGCTTCAGTTCTGTATATAGGTACCTCATATTCACTCTGTCTGAAGAACCAATTGTCTCACTGCAAGATCTCTGGGGGTACTGACATCATTTCACAGGATCATGGAATGGTAGGGGTTGGAAGGGACCTCTGAAGATCATAGAGTCCAACCCCCTGTGCCAGAGCAGGACAGAACTAGAGCAGATCACGCAGAAATGGTTTCTGCTAAGTTTCTAAAGTTTGTTTTTTACCTCATTTTCTTCTAATTTTTGGCAATCCTATTGCAAGTGTAACCTGCTAGCCAGATGTTGTTTAGAATCTCGCTTGCGGCCATAATTTGTGTTCCCTTCAGAAACAGTGGCTTGAAGACCCACAAAGTTTGTATTTAAACCACTTCAGTCCCTGTGCTGGACACCTCGTTGTTGTTTTGGTATACAAGAGTTTTTAGCTCTCTTCCCTGACAGTCTAACAGGATGGTTTCCAGGCTGCTTCCTATGGATTTTAATGTTCTATTCTTTTTCTTTTATTGTCTTTCAAACTACTGTAGCCTACTCATTTAAAAAGAATTTGGCTGGCTCCTGAATTGCAGTGTCACAAAGTACCACTTTTAGTTTGATCTCACAAAACATGTCAAATTTAATTATGTTTTTTTCTTTAGCAGTCCAATCATACTTATTTACAGGAGTTATTTCAGAAAGTTACTTAAGGCAAAGTCAAGAATAGCCTATTCTCTGCTATGCTTCATAATGACCTGTTCCAAGATGCAGTTGTTTAGTACTTTCAAAATTGTCTTTCCAATTAAAGTTGTGATGTGACATCCAACTCATTTATATTTGGTATGATAATTGTCCTAACAGACTTTGTTACAGATTGCCCTGTAATCTCTCTGAGGACCAGCAAACACTCTCAACTGTAAAAATATTCTGCAACCTGAATCATGCCGTAGTCTTGACCAGTCTAGATTCTGGCACGTGACCTACATGTACAATATTGTTTACTCAGAAATCTCTCTAAATTGGCCCAGGAAAGACCATCTTAGACCAAGAGTTATCACAGAACCAGAAGTCTCCTGTACTAATCCAGTGCCCATCTAGTGGTGGAAAAAAAAGGCAGTGCTGTTGGGGTAGGGAGGACAGACATGACACACTTCTCACGTCCCATTGATACGGAATCACATATTCAGTGCAGTGTGAAAAGACACTTTAAACTGGTGTGACCTTCAAAATATTATAGTGCTAGTTTGGCTGTGGGAGTCATCAACAGAGTCATTATCATCAGGGCAATGTGCAAAAGAGACGTAGGTAACATTAATAAATCACCTCTGACTTGTAATTTGCATTTTTCTATTCGGGATGCACAGTCTATGCATGTCCAGCTGTGTGTATACAATCTATACACACTACATATTCCCAAACCTTTATACAGACCCTGATTTTTCTTCATAGACATGTTTACGTACTTGCGGGTTTTGTCATTGGCTGAAAATATTTATCTTGCCATGTTTCAGAAGTGCAAACTTTCTCCAAAACCCTGTTAAGCTTATCTTAAATCTTCTCATGTATGCAGATTTGATAGTTATATATTCATTGCACTAATGCATTCGTTTTGAAAGGATTTACTATACTATTAATCATTTTTTCTGCTCTGGTATAGTCTATAGGCATGAGAGCTTTAAAATCCTTTTCTTAAAAGAAAGGCGAGGTTACTAATGAGAATATTAGTGATATAAACAGTGACAGAGGAGATAGTGACACGGGAGCACTTACGTGCCTCGCAAGAGATAAGTTTGTTGTTGCAAATAAATTTGTTATGGACATGTTTGAATGTGATGAAATAGGAAAAGGAAATGGAAGGTAATTATTTATTGGGCTTTTTTCTCAAAGTCTGAAGTGAAGGGATGGTGAATCACTTTGCAGAGGCAGTATAAATTTGAATCGTAATAAAGTTTATATTGTAATAACCTTAAGAAAAAAAGAGGTCATTCATGCAGAATTATATGTGGCAGTAATGGACAAATCTCCTGTGCATATGGCATGGTCCCCTGTGGGGCTATGGACTCATACAGCATCATCAGAAAACTGATGGCTTCAGAAAAAAAAAGGAAAAAAATGGTAAGTGAATGACAGCAACATCCATCAGCCTTGCCCTGAAAGGAGAACTCTTAACCATAGCTTCAACAATAAGTTGTGACAGTGTCAGCTGTATCTTTTACTTAGTGTAAAACATCATAATAGGGACTAATGTTGGGAAGAAGCTGGTCAAACTCAAAACAGGAAAAAAAAAAAAAAAAGGAACTTAAACTTCAAGAAAGTAGAGAAGAAAGTGTTTCTCTCTTATTTCTTGATGTGTTCAAATGCCCCTCGATGCTCTATGGTGATGCTGATTGTCTACATTTATAGAGTGTGACCAAAGAAATGAAAAGATACTTGAAAGACAGGCCCAGCTCTTTCTGAATCTGAACTCTGAGGCATGATGGACATACAAGTTATTCATGTATAGGGCTGGGATTATCAAGCTTTGTGGTGGAAGTTACAGAAAGCATACATAATTTTTCACAGTGAGATAAAGAGCTGGCTGCAACCAAAGTTAAGCTAAATACATAAATAAAGATGTGTAATTATTTTACTATGCAAAGGTCTTATTCTAAACTCTACTTTCGGAGGGGGTTTTTGTAATGATGTAAAATTTGTATAGTTACTCCTGATTTACAGTGGCAGGAGATGTCCAAAATTGCCGGTTTTAGATATAAAATGCAGAGCGGTGCTGTGTAACGACACCAGATACGGGTATTACTCAGCCGCTTTTTCACCTGTGAGAATAAATTTACAAAGTTAATCCCATGATTAGTATTACTCTCCAGAGCTGTTCTTCTGTTTCCAGTGACAGACTCTTGGTCTGAGCGGTTAATGCACAATTCTTCAAAGCAGCTCTGAAGACAGTTTTATTGCTGCGTTAGGATTTCACCAAGCTGGCCATGTCTGGAAAATTGATCAATAATACTAGTTGTTAAAGTGACCTTATGTTGACATACAGGAGATGGATACGATATGTCCCTTGACAGTAAGGAGGAGGGTGCCAAAATCAAATTCAGAATAGTAATTTACAATGGCTTTAGACTCTTTCAGCTCCCCCTACCACTGCTTGAGGACTGAGCATACCTGCATCAGACTTTGACCTCGTAGGACACATCCTCCTTTTTGGAATCTCTAGCTTCAAAACCTGAGGATGTTTACATTTCCATCTAATAGTTCGTTAGATATAAGTTACTAAGGATTTAATTTCTCTGGGAATGTGCTACAGACCGTATTGGTAAGAAGTTGTTGGGTAATTGTGATTCTTTGGCACTTTTCCAGTTTTCTACCATGTAGTGCTTTGTAAGATGAACCTTGGTGTTCCTGAGATGAATGTGGATTTTGTCATTAATTTCAGTAGGAATTGGCCTGGGTGCTTAGTCAGTGTGATCTTCATCTACCTCATCTGTGAATAGGCCTAATAATATTGTAGTAACTTACTCATTTGCGTGAGTGAGATCTCTTCCAGATCATAGCTGCTTGTACACTACCAAGTATGAGCACAAAACAGGGTGGGAGGGGAAAGTGACAGATAACTATTCACAGAAACACTGAGGTATTTTATAGAGATCCTTGGATGCAAAATGATAAATGCTGACAGTATCACTAAATTTTGTTCTGTATTTAGCCTCTTGAGAGGGATTATTTCACAGTTATTTTGTTGGTTTGAGCGTGGGTTGCTTGTTTTTTGTTTGTTTGGGTTTTTTTCTTCCTCTGTCCTGGTATTCTGAATTGTTTTCCCAGGATCATTGTAATTTCCTCTAGGACTGATTTGCAACACCTCTGAACTCCATACTAACTTAATTTTATTTTCTGTTTTCAAATGCCACTTTTGTTATGCGTACACTCATCTGGTTGTACCTATTTCACAGTGCTTTAGATGTGCTTTGATGCATACAACCCCATAAAGTTCTCTTTTCAGGTGATCTCTGTGGTAAGTAGAGGGGTGGTTGTGCATTTGCTGGACAAGTGCCTTGCCATCTTGACTGGCCTTCAGTCCATTTCCATGGTGTATCATTTAAGTAATAATACCCTTTCCGTAGCGGGTCGTGCAGCTCGATGAAACCACTCTGAAGTCAGAAAAACTATTCCATTCAGAGATAGTAATTGCTGCTGAACAGCAACATCTGTCTGAAATGCCTACCTTCTAGCATCTGTAAATAGAAGCAGATCACATCTAAAGCAAGTATTGATTCTATGAAACATTCAGCCCGCATGCACAAAGTTAGAGAGCATCGGTCAGGGGCAAAACGTGTTGCAAAATATGTTTATGCAGCACTGGGACACCTCCTCACTAGGACTAGCTGAGGTTTTAGGACATCAAGGAATAAAGCAAGCACATTCGGAGTGGACATGCAAGAAAGTGAAAGACACTGAGAAGCACTGTGTGTTCTCCACTTGTTCTCCAAGAAGGTTTTAAGTAATAGTGCTGTACATTGGCAGAAAGCGGTTTCATCTCCCTTTTTGAGTGACAGAGCCTGGCCCAGGCTGCCCAGAGAGGTGGTGGAGGCTCCTGCTCTGGAGACTTTCCGGCCCCGCCTGGCTCTGTTCCTGTGTGGCCTGCCCTGGGTGACCCTGCTCTGGCAGGGGGGTTGGACTTGATGATCTCCAGAGGTCCCTTCCAACCCCTACCATTCTATGATTCTAGCACAGCAACAGAAGGACAGCTGGAATCTATTTTACAGGAAGATACAAAATTGTATTCTCCTAGTTGGTACTGAAAAAAAGTCTGCTTGAAGAGCAGTTACGGTATTGCTTATATATATTGATAGCACTTCTTGAACTCTTACTAAGTTTTTAATCTTGATGGTTGCTTACTAGAAGATAAAAGGAGCTCTTTTGAGTTCGTGCATTGCAGAATACTGGTATCGTTTTAAATAAACATGTCGAATATTTTGCATTCTTAAAATAGAATCCATGCTTTGGCTGTTGTACTCTGGTCACTGTTGACTTTTTAGGGTTTGATTGCTTTTATTAAGATACTTTTCATCTAAAAACACATCTTACAAGTACAAATGGCAAGTTAGATTGTAAGTATTCTGTCAAGTTTCCTTATTTACAGGAAAAAAATTAAGTCTAAAAATACATCATCTGGATCAAAATATGTTTGATGGTACCACGGAGGTCGGGAGTTTCAGTGATCACTTTTCAGTAATCTCCCTTTGTCTAGAGAATAAAGAATTGATGTAGGAACTGTGTTTGACTTCTGAGATAGGACTTCCACGTTTTATATATTAGTTTAAATAAGTGTGGGTGTTGTGGGTTTTTTTCTCTTTTGAGACCCTGTCAAATAAATGGCTCTCCTCTCCCTGGATTTCATTGTGCCATGGTGTAACACTGGTCTCCACTATTTTTCCTTCTCTCTCCCTTCACTACTTGTTCAAGTGCCCTGTCAATTTACTTATTTCATTTTCCTGTCTTGGTTGCTACTTCCCCCCCGGCCCATTTTCCCCTCATCTGGTCAAGGTGGTTGTCATAATGATGAGGATTTTTCTGAAGCAGCGAGGTCCTTACAGCTAAGAAAAATCCAGCTAAAACTACGTAGATTTCCATTTTAGTCTGAAAACTTTATCATAGAGTTCTATCAGAGCAAGTACTGATGTTTGAAGCTAAATGGCTTTATAAGGAAAATTATTTTAATTTTTTAACAACAGCTTCCAACCTGACCTTTTTAGAACCCTCAGATATTGTTTATAGCAGTATTCTGCAAAGTATTACCCAACAGAAAAATTTTAAGAAACCAACTTTCTCTCCAAGAGAGCTTAGAAAAGGAGACCAAATCCTGCAATCAATTGATGCAGACAAATGCCACTCCATTAATTTAATAACAGGCTTCTGCAATCTGCTTTCAGAGCTGAATCTTACACAAACAGCACGGAGGAGATTTAGACAGAGTGACATAATCTTGGTATACATTTTGTGCTATCTTTTATACGTTTTACTATCCTTACCCTAGGCAATCACTCCTTGTGCCCTGCCCTGCCTTGCTATCACTGGGTGCATACACTGTAGATGTTTTTGAGTTAAGTGCCAATGTAGCTAAAATTGAGGAATTCAGAAATTGCTATCTGTATCGCCGTTAAAATAATTTATTCAACTGCTTTGAAGGAAATAGGGCTTTTGTGGTTTGATAAGAGGACTTGTAGATTTCATTCCATCGTATTTCTAGGTGCCAGACATTTTGTATTTCACTCCAGTCCCCACTGAGCTGCTAACAATTGTCTGCAATCAAAGCCCTTGTGGATGTCTCGCACAACCTTTTACTTCCATTTTTTTTAAATCTGTAATTCAATTTCAGATTAAAAGACTTTTCTCAATATACATCTAAGATCTTTTGATCCCAAGCTACACAAAAGATTTTTGTTAAAAGATATAGCAGGTCTTTGACTCACAAAGTACAGCCTAGGTCATGATATGGGGTATGTTCTTATCTATAATGTCTTTAACCCTGTGGGGATGCCGTAGAGTGACACACAGAATTAACAAGTATGAGCCCCAGCAAATAAAGTCCTACAGAAGGATGTAAACCAGTAAGAGACCATGACTTGTCCCTCCCATTTGCCGTTGTCTTGCGATTAAGGGAAATTCATGCTGTATCGAGTGGTAATTGTTTCCTAAGCAACTTATCACACTTGGTTTCTGTACAGTACTGATCATTTCCATTTTTTTTTTGAGGGCCAAGAGCAGCATACTTGGCAGGTCATACACCATGGCTTTTGTTGATAGCTTTACCGCTTTGGATTCTTTTAGGTACGCAGTAGTTGAACCTTGTATTAGCTTCATATTAATCTGTAAATCCCAGAGGATTGTCACTATGCAAAACTGAATGCCATTGCCCATGAAGGGCAGGATCGAGGTATAACTGCGTGAGCATTTTTTTCTGGGTGTCTGATAGAACAGGGACCTTTATGGTGACAATCTGATTGCTAACGGGATGGGATGTGGTGCCCAGACTGTGACATAGAGGATCTGATGACCTAAAGTGACAAGTGAAACCAAGATAAAGCATATGGAAACCTTGTTCGGGAAATATCTGCAAGGGTAGACTATGCTTAGTTTTATTTTACATTAATTTATAGCTTTACAGGAGTTGGAAATGGAAATCATGTATTAAATTATTACTAACTCCTCTGTAAATTTGAGAATAAAATCTGGTATGTGGAAACAACTCTTATCTTACCCAAATTCTCAAAAACTCAGGAAACATCACTTTCATAGAACTGTATTTATACCAGCCTCTTGAGGTGCAGTGAAAAGATTTTTTTTTTTTTTTTTTTAAGTGGGATTTTGCCCTTTTTTCATTACTTGCAATACAGGGCTAATGTTCTTGGGTTAGCATAAATCAGCATTTCTTCTGTCTCTATTGACTTGAGTGATTGGCTCACTTGAGAACCTATCCTGAAATTCTTCCTCCATCTGAAAGCATATTTTGCATTCTCTATACATTTACAGCAAGCCGTTTGAAAAACACTTTAGAGCAGTTCTCAGCACATGGCCTGAGATACTGCTTGTGGTGACAGGAATATGCTGCTACAGCCAAGGGTTAAGACAAGCTAAGTGTGATGCTGTTTGTAGCTCATTTCTTGTATAGTGTCACATGCTGGTCAGCAAGGATGGTGGGTCATTAATTTCAAGTATTTCAGTTTTGGGGAGTATTCTCTTGCAGTCCTCAAACTTGAAAGCTAGGAATCAAAATGATCTGCAATTGGTATTTAAAATATTACTATCTTTGTGGGCTTCTCTGCAAGATTATAGTACTTGTAATCAAGCTGAGGTATTTTTAGAGCTAGAAGTGTCATATCCGGCTGGGGACCAGGTTGTTTCCCCATTGTAAGACACCCAAAATCTTAGCAATCCTCAAACATGTTACATGAACAGTTCTGCATCTTGCCAATACTGGTCTTCACACCAGTTATTTCTTCTCCTTTTCAATCAAACACACAGACACAAGTGAGAAAAAGAGGGGAACAATTTCTTTGACAAGTTGCTTAAAATAAATGGGAGATTTTGAAGGTGCTGAGAAATTTTGAGTGACAGAGGGCGACCAGAACCATGTGGTCAGAGAAAAAGTGGTACTGTCAAAAGTGCATAGCAAAGCATAAAAAGTATTGTATGACTTTGTACTCTCTGTCAATATATCATGATGATACCCATGACCGCATAGACCTGTTTGGGCACACAGAGCCTGGAATGAGGGCACGGGAGTGTTACTGGTGTCAGATGGTAAGCAAATGTTACCCATTTAGACAATGGTGCATTTACAGCTAGCAAAAACAATGCAGATCACCTCAATCTTTACACTTGCAAAATCCAAGGATATACATTAATTTTCCTTGCATAATGCACCATGATATCCATACGTATTGAATTTGTTTGAGATGTTCCATTCCTTTTTCCTGGAATAGCCAGACTGAGAGCAGGTTTCACAACATGTGGCACACTGGTACTCTGGGCCCAGAATGGGTGTTCCCTGATTATTAGTGCATACACCAGATCAGAGAACAGACGCTTGGTGTCTTGGCATGGCTTGACATCTTTGGGCATACTATTGTAACATTCCCGTAGAAACACAGTAGTTTTCTGCCCCTGATTTTATGTTGATATGTAAATTAAAAATTCCTGTCAGTCCAGCACTGAATATTGCCAGCCTTCAGCCTCGGGTTCTTATTGATACTTGGATCGTATTCAGACACAGTGAATGAAACATTTCTGGGGTGTAATGGTAATTAATGGCAACGGCTCAGAAATCAGGAGTGGCAGATGTAGTCCCAAACTACCACTTGCAGGTGAGTTTCACAGTACAGGATTGAAGTGTTTTACCTCGAGACCTCCTGTTCTTACTATATGATTGCGGGGAAAAAAAAAAAAAAGCCTATTATACACCTAAAGTAAAATGATTCACTGTACAGAGTATCCACCATCTTCCTTTCAGGACTATATTTCAAGAGGTTTGGCAGCAAAGCAGACTAGCTGTGTGTGAACAGTAAACCTCCCCTGGTGAACAGGGAGTGTGGCTCCGGAACACCAGCTGAAAAACAGAAAGCTGAAAAATGGGTGTAGGGGTGATGGGGGTGTTGAAATGTTAACAAATTCTTAAACGTTTTTTTTACTTAGTTGTTTGGGGGGTGGG
>JAAGNO010004259.1:49148-68075 GCA_033439905.1 Ceryle rudis | reverse complement strand
TGACACGAACGCAACACGTAGCAGATTTTTTCTTTGCAGCTTATTGCCAAATAACAAAGCCTTGTATTTTTTTTTCTGCTTAATTTTTTTTGGAAAAAAAAAAAAAAAAAAAAAGAGGTGAGAAACCCACAACAACCCTTTTGAATAAATTAGATGTTCAAGGTGAAAAAGGATACTTCTTTTGTTGACCTAGCTCTATAAACATTGTCTAATAGCATCCAAATAAAATTAGAACTAAATGTCACTCCGAACCAACAATCAGATGGGTTTTTCAGAGTGTCTCAAAAGGAAAGGCTCACAGTTTTCTGGAATTTTTTTCTAGGTTGTTTTCTTCCTTTGAGCAATTGCAGCTGCTGATAATGCCATGATTTCACAGGATCCTTCAGATAGCTTAGATGTGAAGTTTATGAGGAAAAAGTGTCCCAAGGAGAAATATCTCTCAGCTGATGTTCATGTCTCCATGAAAGAGGTAAAGACTAGCAGTGGGTGGGGAAAATGCCTGATCTCAGGCCAAGTAACACCAATGAGCTTGGCCACCTGCAAGGGGAAATGTGTTGATAAAGGTAACATTAGTGACAGAAGCGCTGGAGCACCTACTGGTATTAGAGCTTTGGCAACCACGGGGGAGCGTTGTTTATATACAGTAAGTAGAGTAACGATGACAAGATATTAGAGCATGTGGACTGCACATGAATCCTGCACTTAAAATGGCAGGTGTTGGAAATTTTATGCATGTTCTGGGATATGTAGTGATGATAGGCAATATTTGCAGCAGGAAGGGTACAGTGACTGGCTTATAATTCCAGGTAGAGAATTTTCAACCATTTGCAGCTGATTTTTGTATTCTGCTAATCAGCCCTCTGAAACTCTAGAATTCCATGATGATCAGTGTACCCATCTTTCAGGTCTCAACAAAATAATGTGAAGCCAAGTCTAATAATCTAGTTGATCATCTAGTGAATGTAAGATATTAAATGTATTGTACAGGCCTTTGGGCAGTCTAAAAGGAAGTTGCTGTATGAACACTTCTAATGCCCCACAACCTTCAAAGAACATTGCCTTGCTATGTCCCAGGCATCCAATGCTCATACCACAGCAGAATTTATTATGAACCTTCTGAACCCAAATTGTCAAAGATGCCCACTGATTTGGGGTGCACAACTTTTGACAGCTGAAGAAAATGTCTTTTTGAGGTTAAGCACATTTGTAGTGGCTAACGGCTCAGGCCTGGGTCCCATTCATGTTGTGAGAATGAGGAAAGAAGATGAACTGTCTGGATGTGGTGGATGGATGTGGAAGGGTGGAAGGATGGATGTAGGTCCATTATGCACACCCTGGATTCCCTGAGAGTGCGCAGGAGGTTGTCTTTGTGTGATGCCAAGGGATTGCTCTTTGAATATTTGTGTCTTTTGAGCAGGTGTTGTGCTTCCCTCTGCAAAGCAGCATTCCCCCGTGGCCCGATGACAGGCCCCTTAATGCAGAAAATGCAAGTTGTATTCCCAGCCCTGTCAATCCAGCACTCTCCGCTGCGTCCCTCCCACACACGGGTGCATCTTGGCTGGTTAGCTTGCAAACTCCTTGGAGCACGGCTGATCCCTCTGTGTGCCCTGGCAGAGCGTTTGACAGTGGTTCCCAAGTGCGTGCCTCTTGCCTCCCTGCCAGGGGTGGCAGGGGCCAGAGGAGGAGAGGAAATATGCCCAGACCCCTTCAGGCTACATCATCCCTTAATGCATTACCTGAAAACCAGCTGCTGTCAACCCAGTTTTGCAAAGGGTGTTCCTCTGCAACAGCTCTGGCTTGAAATGCAGAGTAAGTCACGCTCCCTGGCCAACATGCCCCCCCTGAGATGGTGATGCTGACTTGAATGTGGAGAGTGAGAGGTTTGTTTTACACATTGATTAAGGGGCTATGATATTTGCTGCTAGGTTTGGAGGTGCAAAGGATCCCAGCTCAGGTATGGCTGGTGCTCACATGCTTAGCCACATCCTGAGGTATTTTCTTGCCAGCATAAGCTGTAACTCTCCCAGGTCAAAGTTGGCATGGGCAGAGGCAGTTAGCACTGGCAGCTGCTCCTGCACTTTGCCAGGGGAGAGGGTCATTTCTTGCTACTTTGGCAGCTGCCAGGCTGGTCCAGGGCTCCCCTTGCCATCGGAAAGATGGGGAGCCGACCTGGAGCCCCTGAAATCTGGCAACAGGCAAACAGGCAGCAAAGAGAGAGAGAGAGAGAGAGAGACTCTTATTAAGGGTAACCCTGGCTCTGGCTGACAATTGCTGACATCGTCATATTTAGCACCCGCATGCAGTGAGCCTGAGAGATGCTCACGCACTGGGTGAGCCAACTGCAAATTAATCGTCAGTTCATTACTGCTCTGTGCCTTTCATCCTGACAGCAGCCTTTCAAACGTGGATATAATTGGAAGGGTCCATGTGGCAAGAATTTGGTGAGGGCTGGGAGGGAAAGATGAGGTCTCTTCCTCTCACTCCCCTTCTCCTTTCCTCTCTCTCCCTTTCTCAGGCTGAGTTCTGGGAACAAACAGCAAGTTTAGGATGGGCTGATGAAGGAAAATAATTTTTCCTGTCCCTGTATCTCGCCCCTGCCACCTCCACCCCTTGACATACATTGAGGTCTTCATACTGGGAGATCTGTTTGCATTCAGGAGGTTCCCCCAAGCTATAATTACCCTCAGCTTGCAAACAAAGTGCACAGAGTATCAGGGTCACCTGCAAGAACTTGAGTATGTGCATCATTGTTATTGCTGGTGGTGGGTATTACTGTTGTTGTTATTACTGTGCTGCTGGGAGGCCCCATCGCTGTGTTACACAGGGTGGAAAGTGAATCTGTAGCCATGGACAGTTTCATAGGCAAGAGCCAAGGCTGAGGAGCAGAGTTTGAGGTGTACAGGGGACAGAAATGATGTCCAGCATCCCTGGGAACTTGTTTTCTGAAAAAAGAAATGAGGCCTTGGATTTTATTTGTCACAGCATGGCATGGGGCCATGTTCTGTGCCACAGTTTCCTCAATGATCAGAGTAAAGCAAATATGCTCATTCTTGTGGGGACAGCTACCCTCAGAACACTTCAGAGTGGAGTTAGTGTCTCCTCCTCTACAGTGTATGACAGGAGGGGGTTGCTTTGACGTGGCCATGGAGAATGAAATCCCACTGGGGGTGAACATCCAGGGTGCTAGAAGTATGGGGTGGCATTGGGGTTTTGATTGGTTTTTGACAGATATTAGAAAATAATATTAAAATAAATTGTTTGTGCAATCCCAGCGTTCTGTTTGCCACACTAAAGAAACAAATGAAAGGGGTTCCTTAAACCTCTTGTTTTGTAATAGGAAGCAATGCTTGTGGGAAAGTGATGGAGCTGGCTGGGGGGAATCAGGGATAAGGGCTTTTTATGAAAACCTCTTTGGAGGGAAATGACCTTGAAGCACTTCTGGGGAATTTTTTTCCTCCTTTTTTCAACTTCTACAAATTGATGTGCAGGCACCTTCCCAGTGGCCTGCTCTGGTGCTGCCATCCTCTCCAAGCTCCCTCTGTGCCAGGGTCCAGCTTTGTTCTGGAGGATGCAGCAGCTGAGGGACAACAGAGCCAGCCTGGTCACAGACTGACAGGGAAGGCTGGGGGTCTGTTGCTGATCAGATGCCTGCTGGAAAGGACCTGGGAATGGTAAAGCACTTCCAACAACCTGTTTTGTGTCGTCCTGAGTTGTGTTAATTCACCTCCCTCAATGGTCCAAAGGAGGAGACTGCAGTGCTTCTCCATGAGACGGTGGGGACTCCAGCTCCCCCTTTGCCATGCCTTCCCCCCCGCCCCGTTCCTCCTGTGCAAAAGTTATTGTCGTATTCGGTGGAGTCTCAGGTAGGCAGATGAATGGGAAATGTTCCTCTCCATTACTAGCTGCACTTGACTGGAGTCTCATTACATTACGATGGCGCTTTAGCAGGCGAATGGGCCTTGCGTCTGGGTTCCCAGCACCCCTCATACCTCCCTGATAACGTAAATTACCCTCCGCCTCATTGCCTCAAATGATCAAACATCAAATTGCTAGTAAAAAAAAAAAAAAAAGAAGAGGAAAAAAGAGAGAGAAAAAGAGAGAGAGAGGAGGGAAAGGAGAAAAGCTGAACAGAACCACGGGTTGAATCTAGATGGTTTGTCAGCAACAAGAGACGAGTCAATGGCTCTTAAACACTTGCTAAAGATGAATCCATTGAAGGCTTTGAGCACAGTAATTTCACTGACATTAAAGTACACCCGTAAAACCCAAACAATGCTTTGTAACTCCAAATTACACCAGTCAAGACCTGTTACTTCAGAGTAGCACTTATTTCTTTTGATCCAGGGAGGGGGGACCCTCAGGTAACCCATGTTTCTCCATCAACAGACTTCAGCAACGCTGAGAGAGACAGAGAGGCAGAGAGGTGCACCCAGCATGGATTTGTTGTTGATTTTGTGGCTGAACATTGTGGCAAATACTCTGCCCTCCCGTTATATCCCTCTTCCTGCCCCTTGACAAATTTTCCAGGCCAGAAGAATGGTTCCAGGAAGAATGAAACAAGAAGGAGAAAAGAGAGGGAGAGGCATCAGGAGGGGAGGAAAGAGAGCAGGTACGCACAGCACTGGTCGACTCTGCACGGAAAAATATGGATCTTGGCAGGGTAACGAGGCGCAGTGGAAAGAGGAGGCTATACGTCTTTTCTCAGTATTTAAACGTGTGCTTAATATGGCGCTCAGTGGAATGGTTAATCTGCTAATGCTGGTAGTGTTTGCTGTAGTACTCAGAGAAATGTTTACTGCAGTATTTCATGGGGATTGTGTTCTGGATGGCTCAAAAGGAGGAATCGCTCTAGCGTACCGGGAAAATGTTCATTGCAAAATATACTGGAATATTAAGAGGTTTATTTAGTGGCGTACTTAGTATAATATGAAAAGAGTTAAGTACAGAGTGTTTTATTAATATTTTTTGGGTGTGGATGAATTTCAGTGCTCAGGAAGGTTATGGAGAAGCAATTCCAGCAAAGGCTGGTTTTATTCATAGATTTATAGATCTTAAGACCATAAAGGACTCTTTGATCAGCTAATCTGACCTTCTGTATAACACAGGTATATACAGTGTGGACATACCTCCTGATTCAGCAAAGCACTTTAAGCACTTGCTTAAATTTAAGTGTTTGAGTTGCCCCATGGAAGGCAGAGAAAATAACCCTATTGAATCAGTGGGACTATTCATGCCCTTAATGGGAAGTGGGTGTTTAGTCATTTGCGGAATTGGGACCACAAGAAGATAATGCAGCTAAATGAGTAATTCATAGCCACCCATTTATTCAACTGCTTTTGCCTTCTTTTCTGCTTGCGGATTGCTCTGGAGCCAATCGCCATTTCCTGCAATGTATTCATTGTTTGAAGTCATTCACTGAATAATTTCAGTGAAAACTCTTTCTTGATAGCTTGCTCATAAACAGTTCATTGTGAATATGGGACTATATGCACATACATTTCAAGAATTTGTGAGCGTGTGCGTGCTTGTGTGTGTTTGCATTAAATATCCGAACACACATGCACGCACACACACGAATGCAGGGCTAGGAACTTCAGCTACAATAAAAGACACAGTTCCCTGGTGCTGGTGAGGTTACGCTGATTCTGACCAGCTCACTCACTACCTCATTTCCCAGTTTCAAGTTGCCTTTGTTTTGAGTAGACCCATAATGTTTCTGACCCCTGACTGCATGCAGTGAATCTTGAGGTCCAGTTTCCAATGCAAATATTTACCCAGGGTTTTCTTTTTTTTTCTTTCTTTTTTTTTTTTTAAATGTACTTTTGTTATTTTTCTCCTCTGTACATTCATTACACACTGGTTTGCAACACATCCCTCACCTTAAAGTGATCTACTGGGAATTTTGCAGAAAGTAAAATGGAAGAAGGTACAAAATTAACTGGAGCAAACTCATCAAATTATCATCAGTGTCAGTGTACCAGTGCCAGGCCCTTCTTTCCCTCCATTTACTCAATTGGTCATGAATCAGTTCTGATTTATTTTGAATGCATTGTTTAGGGATTTTCCAAATCAGCCAGGGCGTATCTTCTTCAAACAAGTGTGTTTGCAAACCACTTGTGACATGGAATCGGTCAATTAAGTGACATGGCATTTTTTTAAACAGGAGCAACATTGAAAAACAGGTACTATGAATGAGTCTGGAAGTTCTGCTGGTGGAATTGTGTTTGTGCAGTGGCCAGCTCCAATTCTCATGCAGACCTCACTGTACATTATGCATTACAACATGGGAATAATTTGTTTTGTGGTGCAGGCTGCCAGAAACGCATTCTTTCTAAAAGTCCCACTGCTTTTTAGGATTCACTTAGATTTTCCAGAAATCAAAGGAATTACTGTAATATTTAGGAGTAGAGTATGAAGGGCTACCAATTAGGAACCGAACATTATGTTTCCTGCATTTCAGTTTATTTTCTTTCTTAACATTCCCCTCAGCACCAGAGAGGCATGGGACGGAAACTAGATGTGGGCTAGGCAATGGCAGCATTGGGGCAGTTTGTTTAAGTGCAGTTCAGGTGTGTGAGCTAAGCAACAGTTTGAGATTTTCAATGAATGACCTGCTGATGAGAGCAGGGATGTCAAGGCCACCATAGGATGTGTGTGCTGGTGATGCTGCAGAGCTGATCGGATGATCTGCGTTCTCCTCTGGGGCTTCCAGCTGCTATGGAATCTGAAATTGCTTCCAAATATTCCTTTTGTTAATTTTCTTTCATTTGTCAAACTGAAAATTAAGAGAGGTTTGGTTTTCCCTGGTTAACCTAAGGTGGAAGTTTTTCTAGATATTTCAGTAAAACAGAAGGGCACTGTATTTTTTCCATTTTGAGTGAGACATGTTGTTCACAGTTTCACAAAGGCAAAACATCTCAATGTACAAAATCAATTATAATGACTCTTTTTCCAAAGTAGAAAATGAAGTATTTTGACTTTTCAAAGTTAGATTTTCTGTTTTTCCCTTGTAGGGGATGATTGACCAAACTCAGCAAGAGCTAGCAAATAGCCCAGGTCAGCTAAAAGCACAGTTTATTCTGCAGATAAACTTTATTCACTGGAGTAAAAAGAGAAACTGCAGATCCTGATGCTTCTTTACAAAATATTTTGTTGGTATTGCTGTATCTCAGATATCTTTAAAACAGAGTGTATAACCTTCTGCCAATATTTGTATAGCATTCAAACAACAGGGAGCATTTGGAGCTATTTTACTAGGGGATAGGTTGCAAGCATAGGAGGCATGGTGTTTGACAGGACTGTGTATGGGCCCTGGCAAAGGTTTATTTACACTGTGGCTCAGTTGTCATCCAGCCTGCTTCTGTCAATCTAGCTCTCTTTTAATGGAGAGTTTACCACTTGTACATGTAAAGAGTCACTTAGGTGTTAGTTTTCTTTGCCAATACAGACTGTCCATTAGCTATCTTAATCCTCTGTCTGTTCTAACAGGCTGAATCGAAAGAAAAAAAGCTAAGCTAAAAAAAAGCCCCAGTCCTCTCTAAAATACTGTTGTAGAAGAAAGAATTATCCTTCACCTTTTTGCTTGTTTTCAAATGGAAAGCTCTTCCTTTACTCAAGCTTCCCCTTCTGAAAGTTGATAGTTTTTTTCACTGAAAAAAAAATGAAAACTGCTTGCATAGAATTTGCAAAGAGAATAAAACCACTGACTTCTTTCAATATTTTGCACAGGAGCTGTTCTGGGCTGAACTTTCATCAGGTATGGTGACTAGTAGGACTAGTTTATGCTTATCCTACTCACTGACTTCCCAACATTGTTTTGGATGAAATGTAAAATCAAATCCTGCAAGATGTGATCATTTAGGGTTCTGTGGCATATTTTGAAACAGTAGGGCTGTTAGCCCCAGCATCTTGGCCAAATTCCAGACTGGATAATTACATTCTGCTGGCCTATATTCCAGCCTGCAGTTCAAATAGAAGGAAAAAAAAAAAAAAAAAAAAAAAAGAGTTATCATTTCTCCTCCAAGAAGTCCTGCTGTGTAATGACTGATGCTTTTCCACCCCAGAAGTAGCTGCATTTTAGGAAACATTGCCTCCATGTTCCTACTTGTCTTGCCCATTGGATAAAACTGCTGTGGAGATGCCCAGGCCAGCTCCTTCGTGGGAATAAAGCAGCAGAGCTGACCAGGAAAGCTGTGGTGCTTTATGCCAGCCCCTTTATTACTACACAGCCTACTCTTCATAGAGCCCAGAGTCCTATGTAAAGTCTAGATCCCCTGCAATCCACAAACTGTGGTCTTGTCTTTCTGGCAGCCACGGGCTGGGGGTACTGGGAGGATGCAAGGCAAGAGGAGAGGGCAGGCTGGCATTAGATGGGGAGAGTTGAGGACTCACTGGCGGGCTTGACCCGTGCCTGTAATTTGTAAAATGCATTTTTACACCAGATCAATGCTTTCCTCAGCATTTTAATGCACCCCATTGGTGTCCTTAAACTCTAATGATGCAGTCTGTGAGAAGCTGCCATTTATTACCCACAGATGGGGTGATAATTATTGACAAGATTGTAACTAATAATTAAACCCATTTGCTCCTTTAAACAAGTTGGTGTGAATTATTTGCAGGGAGTTCTTTAGCAGGCCCATGGTCACTCCCTTGGCATGGTGATGCTGTCTGGGAGCAGGCCCACTGCCAGGGACAAAGGAAGGCTGCTTGTTGAAAGCTGGTCTGTTCAAACTCACGGTAGGAGTCCTTCCTCTCCAGTTCAGTGTGGGGCCTGTGCTTCTGACTGTGTTAGTGAGAGGAGTGTGAACACTACTGTTCTCCCACCCAGTCCCCAGGGCTGTACGTTCTGACCCCCAGCTCCTTCCAGGGCTAAGGCTGGGGACTAGTGGTGGGTATGCATGAGGGACTTGGGTCAAACGTGGAGCCACAGATGGAACAAAATCTATCCACAAGAACTTTCTTGATGGTTTTGCCTTCTTTTCCTTAGTACCTGGAGCCTGCTTCTTCTGCAAGTGAAAGATCAATAGTCACATGTTACCTGTTATTAGCTTTATTATTCCTCAGGTCAAAATCCCATTCCCAAACTAAAGCAAGATGATGTGAGGAAAGGGGGAAGGATAATTTCTCCATGCTTTTGTTCCTTTGGGGAGCAGAGATATTATAAAAGGACTGATTAACCCTTTGTAATGTGGTGTAGTGCTCTCATGGTGCTGCAGACTGAAACACCAGCCATTGCCAGCACTCATGGTGAAGTGGTAGGTATATGCAAAGGAGTGAGTCTCTTACACTGGGGGCTAGGATGAAAGTGCACAGGAGGACAAGTGCTGCTCTGCTCACCATTGCCGTGGGGCACTGGGCAGAGGAGAATGTGAGTGGTCCTCCTGTGTGAAGCTGGGCGTGGTGGAGGGCAGGCCAGCCTGTGCTGGCTGGTGGGGACAAGGCAGGGTGAGCAGAGAGCAGCTTTTGCAGCACCATACTGCTCAGAAGGCAGCCTGGGGGAGCTGCCTTCCCCTGGTGTATGTTTAGAGGGAGGGTGTAAATCTAATCTCAGTGCTAGGGTCCATTAGTATTAGAGGGGAGTACTGTATATGCATTCATTCCCTGCCCTCACCCCTGGATGACAGAGTACCCCCCTCTGTTGTCTGCTTGAGTACAGGGAAAAGGCTGCCCATTAATTCTCCAGCAGTGGTGGATAATGCCGTCATAAGTCTTAGGTGTCTATGAATTTTGTGAGCATTTTACAGTAATAAATACCCACACGTGTGCATATAATTAGTTGTGTATCCCTCAGCTGTTCCACCTGCACTGTGATCTATCTGTCCTTTTAAGGAGGTGGGTCTGGTTCCTCCCCTTGCACTCCTGGTTTAACACTGATGTGGCTTGGCCCCGAGGCAGAAGCTCATGATCTGGCAGAGATTTCTGTTAAGGGAAGGAGAGGTGTGACCATGGACTCAAGGATTTATTGGAAACCTGAGCTGAGAAGCTGAATGCAAAGCAACGAAGGTGTCCAATCCCATGTAAGTCTCAATATATTGTACCATCAGTGCCACCTCACCCCTGCCCTCCCCATATATATCAGGTTGTACAAACTATGAAAACACAGCAAAACACATATCCACAAAAGTTTGTCTGCTTATTTGACTTTGTCTTTGGTATCTTGCATCTTCCCTTCTTCAGTGAAAAAGACTATGGGAAGACTAATAGCCTCACCTCTACACATTGTAGGGTTTTATTGCCCCTTCTGTAAAAACTCCACTAAAGCCTCACACTAGCAAACTTGCTGTGCAAAGGTAAGCAGTCACCCTTGTTGTCTTAAACCTACTGAAGCCAGGATTCAACAGGTGAGAAAGTCCGGCTTTAGGGCTCTGAGTAACTGGGTCAGAAAGACTTTGGCCACATGATACAAATGCTGATCTGATGTGAAACTGATCTGCTAATGCAGATCCTTTCAGGGAGTGCTGACAGGCTAACTTCTCCTGGCAGACTCAATGTGCATTTGGTGTTATTTGTCTCTGACTTTATACCTTAAAATATCACCTGTCATCCCCCTGTAGCTTGTAGAAAACTGGAATAAAATTGAAGCTGGCACAAAAGCTGTGCAGCGTGTGCATTGGCTAGCTTGGTAAGATGTGCTGCTGCAAGGGTGCCTGACCCAGGGTCAGGTCCGTGCAGCTGGCTGATCCCAAACTGTGCACATCTGGCAGCAGCATCCGGGGTAACATGGCTGAGGCCAGCTTCAGCCCCTTCTGAGGATGCTCACACCGTTAACTGTAACCATCCTGTTGAACACAGAGTGACTATTTACATGCTTAAAGTTAATCACAAGCATAAATCTCTGCAGGATCAAGGCTGCAGAGAAAACCATGAGAAGACACTGAAGAGGCATATGTCAAATGGGGCTGTGGTCGAGAGCTCACTGAGACTTAAACATAACATTTGAGAAAATGAGTCCATTTGTTTCAGAGGCATCCTGAACATTGGCATGTAGTAATTCCGTAATGGATCCATTTAACCAGTCCTACAGCTGAAATATCCTTAACAAATATTTCCTTTAATAGCACTTAAAGAGGGAGTGCAGGGAGAGAAATTTTAAAGCACAGCTGCATTATTGCTGAGTTCCAGTTTTGAGGGCTTTCAAAGAGCCAAGGTAATTTTTCTCCAGATTTGGCTCAATATTTAACAAATCCAGTGAGATCAGAAAACTCGAGGTCAACTTTTTTAAACCAAGTTGTTTGTTAAATTGTCCCAGCTCTGCAGTAACAACCAGAACAAGTGTATGTTGTATTCAAAGGTAATTCAAACAATCCTTGGAAACTTTATAATAAAATCACTAATCTGGAGAGTGAGGCTGGAACAATGGAAACAAGGAGGAAAACATTCTGTGGGTGATGGGAAAAGCTTGCAGATCTCAGATCTGGAATCAGAAGAAAAGTCAGATTTCAACCTTAGCTGTAGTGATTTAACTACCTTAACTCTAGTAATTGTTAATGAGCACTCAGCATGAGCCAGACCAATTGGCATTTGTACAGAAGCAAGATGATCAGATGACATCCAACTCAAAGCAGGCCAGGAAAGGTGGATGTAAACCATGTAGCATGGAAGGGGATATCTTCAAAGTGTTAGCCTCATGGCAACCTGCACGGTGGCTGCTAGATAGTAAAAAGACCATGGTGACTGCAGCCCTTTGAACAACCAGTGTTCATGAGAGGTCTTCAGGCACAGTTGGATGCCCACTTTCATAGAAAGCAGCTCTTTGCAGTCTCCCTCGAGTTGGAGCAACGTGCGCTTCTTGCCCTCCAGGATCTGAGAGTGAACACTGTCCCTCAGGTCACTCCAGCAATTGCTCATTGCAGGTGATGCAGGCAGATGTAAATCGGGCTGTCCACATCACACAGCCCTTTGCAGATCACCAGCAAGGGCTCTCTAGGCCATCGGTGGCCCATGGCCCTGTTTCAGAAGCAACGTGCTATAATAATGTATCCCTAACCATGCTTTATACCAATAAGTAGGCTATAACCCTGTCAAGGTGTGCTGGTGACTCTATAAACCATGAGACCTGAATGGTCAATGGTCGAGTGGTTTAAAGCTGTCACCAGAATACTGAGATAGCCTTATAAGCCTTGTGCTGCATGGCTGGGGATACATTATTCACTATAATATATGGTAAGAAATACCTGCGCAGGGTCTGAAATGAACTGCTTTAGCCACTAGCCAGCATGGCTAGTGATCAGGTAAATCCGTCAGCATTTTCATGTGCAATGAGAGGCAAAAAGAGACAGACACCGAGGGAGGGAAACTCATCTTCTCTGTGTAAAGAAATCAGGTTTTGTGCAGGGAATGGAAGGCGAGCAGAACTGAACATGGCTGAGCCCCTCACCTGTGCTTCTTGCAGTAGGGCAGCACCCAGGTCTGGTGACCTTCAGAGCTCTGTAGCTCCACATTCCTTGTCCAGCCCATTCTTCTGTTTTATGGAGGACCCAGAAAGGATTTGGGTTGTTTCTTCAGAGCTGCTCAGGGAAAGCTAGTGGGGACCAGGTGTGAGCCTCAGCCTGAAGGCAGAGGTGTGCGGGTAGCAGCCAGGGATGTTGTAGGACAGACCATGGTCTATTCATTTGCCAGGTGCCGCTGTTTTCTGACCCACCTCCATATAGTATCACAAACACTACAGTGGAAGGTCTAAAACTGCCCATGGTCAATTGCAAGCCACTAGAGGAGTCAGAAACAATGCCTGCATGGATGGATAGAGAGAGATGGGTTGCCGCATCCGTGCCAAGTGTGTCTTGGATAGCACCAAGAGGCAGAGGTATGGAGATATCTGTACATACGTACATGCAGGCAGATGGGCCTACGGCCAGGACCTGGAGCTCAGAAAGCATATCCAGCAATTCTGCATCTTCATCTTTCCAGCCATGGCCACGCTTGGAGCACGTGTGTGGCTGCAGAGGTGAGAGAGGAGAAGCCAGGGTGGGGTGGGTAGGTCTGGGTGAAATAGGTCGAAGGGATGCTCCAAATGGCTCTCACATGGAGGGGGCGATGAGGGCTTCAAAGAGGTTCTAGAGGGGTTTATGGCTAAGCCTGTCACCAACAACCTTGGCAAATAAAAGAGTTACCACCCTGACAGCCTATGCTGCTTCAACCACGGGAGACAAAGTCCCTGAGAGCATGCCCGTGTGAGTACCTTTAGGTGGCAGAGGGAGAAATGAGAAGGGCTTCGAGGAGGATTTCATTAGAAGGGAGGGGAGGAAGGAAACCCCTCCTCATGAACAGTAGATGGACCTAAAATTGCCTGAAGGTTTTGTCCGGCTTGCTTTATTGATTGTATATTCACGTATATATACATATATATTTGTATGCATAGAAGTGTATTTTTGCCTCCTCAGCCTTTATTGGTCTTTCTCAGGAAGGGACCCAGGGTTACCTTTTCCCACCTCAACGCTGGGAGACAACAGTGCTGCCAGGGAGAACACGGGGAAAGGCCCTGTGCTGCCTGGGATCAGTAGCTGGGAAACAGGGGCTGGGGTGGAGGAATCTGGGGGTACAGAGCACGTGGCTGGTTGCCCCCTCAGCTCACTTGTGATGTTAAGAGCCCATCGGCAGAGCAGGGGCCATGGTGTGTGGGGAGAACAGAGGCATGGGCTCTCAATGCGGATGCCCAGTGTCCTTCTGTCCTCCATATGAGTACATTGTCTGATCCCCTCCCTCCACACCGTCTCTCCTCTCCCTACTGTGCTCATGCCAAATGTTGGTTTCCCTTTTTATTAAAACCCTCAGAGTGGCCAGAAGGGCAACAGGCACCAGGAATTTATGAAGGATGGAGAAGGAGGAGGAGCAACAAGTTTGTGTTTGTTGAGCTGAAGCTGTGTCCTTCTGTCCTCCTCCCTAGCCTCCCTCCTGGCTCCCTCTCTGGGCTGGACTGTGCCTGGAAACAACCAGATTTGGCAGCTTGGGTGTATAAGGTAGTGGGAGACAGTGCTGGGGAGGGCAGTTGCCTAGAAAAGCCTGCCCTATCCCAGTCACCCTATCTCAAAACCACAGCTCTCCATCACACCCCCATCCCTGGGGGCGTAAGGTGCTGCTTCTTACCCCACCACAGACCAAAACCCTCATCAAATAAAGGTTTCTCCTATAGCATCCACCTCACTGCAGCATTTGCCCCGTTGTGATGGTACAAGTTGGTGGATGGGCACTCAGACCAGGGAAGGGCTCTGTCTTCCTCTGTCCAGCTCTTGGCAGACCCCATAGTTTTAGGGTTTTCAATCTGATTTGGTTCTCAGTTTCTTCTAGAATCTGCACTGAACAAGATCTTCTTATCCCCTTTAATCCCATGCTTTTCTGTGCTACTTATTTTTTTTTTTAAAGCAAAATTTCTTTTAAAGAGCCACCGTCTCCCAGAAAATGCTTCCTGTGTTATCACCTGCCCAAAGTGGTACAAAACACATTAGAAAGTCTCTTCTCTAGTGATTTTTTATATTTGATGTCAGTGAAGATAAAACTAATGGTGTCAAGCAATGTAAGGAAGGGGAAGATTAAACAAAATCTATCCCCTGCAAAAACAAAGCAATCAATATAACATTATCCTGCTGCAGTGGCTTTCAACATGCTTTGATTTGTGGATCCCTAGAAAATCTCTTATGAAGGCTCAGCCCCACCCCCCTGAAAATTCCCAAGCCCCAGCCGCTGGAGAATGTTAATGAAATTGCTTCACCCCCCCTCCTTACAATGATTCCATGTTCCCCTAGGAATTTGCAGACTGTGGGTTGAAAAATACCATCCTACAGGATACCAGTTCAAATGTAACTAAGACTAATTAAATAGGGAACTTACTACTGTAATTATAATACTCAGATCTGTCTTACCTGGAGTATCCATTTTGCCACCTCTGGGAAGCTCAGACAGGAGCTTCATTGCTCTGGTTCCATCTTGTGAGCCTATCTGAAGCAGCAAAGGAATATCAAGTTCCTCTGTTTGCAACATAGGAGAAATGCAACAGATAACAGGTGGCTGGAAAATTTCTGGAGATAAAGGTACTATTCCTTCTCTCCCCCCACCCCCGCCATAAGAAGAAACTATTGATCAAACTCAGAACAGACTTTTAATTCTCTTTTTCCCTATTTTTGCTTCAGCTTTGTGTTCTCTTTTTGATTTTGCGTATCTGTGTTCAATGAAACTTTTCTTCTGAGGGAGGAGCATCACCTGTTCTTAACTGCCCTAGTACCAAAAAAAAAAAAAAAAAAAGAGGTGTTTTGTATTTAAGGTACAAAATGTTTTATTTCTTTAGGCCATATGCTGACACTGCCAACATAACACTCATGAGATGTTGAAAAATTCAAGGTGAGAAGTTTAAACAACTACAAAACTTCTTCAGATATCCTTTTCATGAAAAAAAAAAAGGAAATATAGCAGCACCTATGCTTGAAACTAGGGCAGACAGCTTTCAGAAATATTGCAAAAAATGTTGAAACAGAAAAGCTGTGTTTTTTCCAAGCTGTTCTACAGATCTTTAAAGACGCTGCTCCATGAAATAACGAGTGGTTCATTCACCAACCCATCAGCTTGGGAAATATATGCAACACAAATTCATTTGTTTCCAGCTAATTGCACTTTCATTTCCTCCTCCTATCATTGCAAGGCTGTGCAGGCCAGGGTTTGGAGCAGTGATTCCCAGGCTGTGCCTCACGTGCCATCCCCCCTACCCAAAACCCATCACAGTGGTACCCAGCCCAGCTGGGAGGCACAGCTGCTTCCTTTGCTTGTGATGTTCTTCTGGGCAAAGAAAATATTTGGGACCCACAGGTTTGGAGTGGGCAGGGACTGGCAATTGGTCCTGTTATGTTTTATTCCTGTATCCTGTCATTGGCATGCTGTACAGTTGTAGTCAAACAAATGAACTTCTCTACATCTTAGTTACCCTTTCTGTAAAATGAAGGTAATAATATTTATCCAGCTGGGATACTGCAAGGAGTAATTAATGTGTACAAATCACTTTGAATTCCTCTAACGAAGTGCAAATTGTATTAGTCCCCACAGAAACTGGTAATAGGTTTGTGTCTTCCTTCACTGAAGGTCTGACCTCAATCCTCTGGGGTAATCTGGAGGAAAAACTCTTCCTACTATTTGTATTACAGCAGCTTATAAAGACTCCTCCAAGGCCAGAATCTTCATTGTGCTCAGGGCTGTATGTTCATGCGGTAACACACACCCCACGCTCAAGGGACCTTATATTTAAACTGAGGAAAGATGGGAGAAAAGAAGAATTAACCCTCTTTCAAAGGTAAACAACCAAGGCACAGAGAGGAAGCATCTTGCTGGTAGTAAGTCCATGAACCAATGTAAGTCTTTTCAAAAGATTCTTACTTCAAATTGACTTCCAGGCTCAAGCTGAATTCTGACCTCTCTTGGCTAGATATCAATCTTTCACATTTTGGTGAGTGACAGATGGCAAGAGACAGCTCGCTTCATATGGGGTGCTCAGGGAGAGCAGTGTTAGGGCAAGTCGAGGTTGGCAGAGGGAAGACACAAAGTGGCTTTGTGTAGAGTAGGTGGCCACTAGTCCCATTCTTCATCTTAAGCTCTTTTGGAGACCTGGACACACTCCTTCTTCTGATGTCTTAATATCTTCAGGTATCTTTCTGCTATGGAAAGAAAGAGAGAAAGAGGATCCAAAAAGGACTATTTAAATTGGTTTTGTAAATCTTCCCGCATAAATATATGGGCAAATGTAGATGTTTCTCCAACAGCTCTTCTAGCATTTGTCATGTTCTTTTTTTGACTAATATAACTGTTAATTTCTTGTTACTTCATCCATACCTTGAAAACAGCAGTAGTTGTTTCACCACCAGTATACTGGGATTTTTTATTTTTGTACTAACAAAATGGTCCAAAACTTTATTCCTTTTTTCCCTTGACATTAGAAATCTATTTAAATTGTGCTTTTCCTGAAGGAAAAATAGATCAGAAAAAAAGCATGTCACAAAATTCCCTGCCAGTGCCAATGATGGGCTGATGATCCCATTTACATTCTGTGTTTAGCTATAAAATATTGCTCTGTGAAAAGCTGCTTGTTTCACAGGCACTGCTTGATGTTTCATGGAGGAGACAAGAGTCAATCATTAGCCTCCTGGCCTGCTGGTCCTCAGGTGCATCTCTGCTAAGCCCCTTCTAATCACAGAATCATAGAATCATTTAGTTTGGAAAATACCTTTAAGATCATTGAGTCCAACCATTAGCCTAACAACATAATCTAATGCCAGTACCTGGATTGGTCAACAGACTTTCTGGGTGAAGAGACCACCATTTTCACTTATGTGCTTTCCCAGAGGACCTCATGCACTTGTTGTATGGAGGTCTGACAAGCAAGGGGAGCCCCTAATTCCCAGAGGCACTTCCAACTGGTTTCAGAAGGCAAGCTAAGGAAGTATGACCCAAGTCCTCTCGCTGCCAGTGAGATAAGATGAAGGATAAAAGTTGGCATGATCAAACAATTGGGGAGAGAAAGACAGGGCTAAAGCCTCTGGTGATATATATCATTCTCACTCCATGGATTTTACAGGATCATGTTCATGTACACCGGCAGAAGACCTCAACCTCTAACACCACTAAGCCATGGGCTCCTTTAATGGTCAAATAATCATGTGTTGGAAAGGATCCACCAATGGAGAAGGGTGCCTTTCCTTGGGAGATCATTCCTGAGCAGCCAGCAGAAGCCGAGCAGGACTTTCCCTTCCTCCTCTTCCTCCACCTGCCCACTAACTGGCTGTGCTACCCACATCTGAGAGCCATGGTCCCTCCTCCACTGGCTGATGCTTGGCCAGAGGACTAGGAGATGTTTATAGGCAGTATCTAAAGATGCCTTTTTGAACATAGCATGTGCAAGGATGGGAGGATGAGGGGAAGGGGGGGTGGGGAACGAGGAGAGGTTCAGACACAGCACTCCTTGGCAGTGATTTATAGACTGGGTCAGGCACAAATTGACTCGTATGCAAGAAATGTAAATGGAATTGAGACTTTTGATGGAGAAGCTCATTTTCAGACTTAAACGCTTTAGATTAAACACACTCACACACAAATGCTGGCGGGGAGGGTGTTTTATATAATTTACATTACAAATCAATTCATTATCCACAGAGGCAGGTTGCACTGATTTTCAAGGATCGGAGATTTGATGAAGAGGATTCATTTCAAGAAATAAACCTTTTAAATTAACCGCAAGATGAGGGAAATTTCTTTATTTAAAAAATGCACCAGCCCCTTCTTTGTTTCTTTTATTATTATTAATATTATTTTCCACCCAGCTCTGGGTCATTAAGGAGGGTCCAGAAGTCACAGATTGCCTTTCTGAAGGAGGAGAGCTGAGAACTTTGAATGTCACACATTTTGTCTGTCTCCAAACCCTTCATTTATTGCAACATTATTTGTTACCCGTGGTTGGCACTTTTCACCATTGTGCACTGTGCACCAGGAGTGATTTGGCAGGGAATGCCCTATCCACCTTGAACTTGAGAGAGGGAAAAAAAAAATCCTTTGAGAGGGGAGATGGAAGAATCATGAAAGACAGACTTCCAGCTGCCTCAGAAGGGAAATTCCCATTGAGCTCCGAGTGAAGCCCTGCTTTGGCAGGTTGTGGAGATTGGGGAACCCTAGCTATAACAAAGGCAGGTGGCTCTGTGAGGGCACATTTGAGATGCAGGTGTGAAGAAATGGAACAAAAAGAAACCCCAGAACTAACATGGGTCCTAATGTCCCATACTGCCCTAGAGGTGTGTAGATCACAATGGAAAATAGCCAGAGCTGGAGGCAAAGCAGAAGAAGTGAAGATGGTTGAAGGACAAGTGCCACATTACCTTGTTCTTGTCAAGGCTGCAAAGTACTGTCTTTGAGGAAGACTCTCTCTTGCTTCCTAAACCATTTGGGTACAGTTTGTTCCCCTCC
>JAAGNO010004259.1:37922-49048 GCA_033439905.1 Ceryle rudis | reverse complement strand
TGTGTAGATCACAATGGAAAATAGCCAGAGCTGGAGGCAAAGCAGAAGAAGTGAAGATGGTTGAAGGACAAGTGCCAAGGCTGCAAAGTACTGTCTTTGAGGAAGACTCTCTCTTGCTTCCTAAACCATTTGGGTACAGTTTGTTCCCCTCCAGTCATTCCTGGCCACATCTTCCTCATAGCTCCTGATAACAGCTCCTACAGCCCAGCTGCATATGTAGCTTCCCAGTTTCCCAGCATCCCACCTCGGTGCAGTAGAGAGAGGCAAAACAAGGGTGCTGAAGCAAGCGCCTGCTGTGTTTCACGAGAAAATATTTTTTAAAAGATATTTTCATATAAATAAATAAAAATGGTCAGGCCTCTTTCTTATTTGAACAAGAGCCAGTCTTCTAGAAACAGAACTGCTCAACTAACTGTAGGCAACCACCGAAGTTGTGTGGATGAACCTGGGCTGAAGGCTCTTCACAGGTGATGTCTGGGATTGGACAGCTTTTGGGTCCTGGAGCCTTCTGCATCCACCAGGGTTTACACAAGCCTTCCTAATCCAAACCCCAGTGCAGGGTCTTCTTGAAGCTATCCTTCTCATAGGAGGATCCTGGCCACTGGTGAGACTGTACGGCTGGTGCACCACTGTCCTGGGACAGGAAGTGCAGTGCCTGACCCACCTCAGAGTTCCTGCACAGGGCAGGCAAGCAGGCAGCAATTACCTGAGCTGGAAGGGAGCCAAGACACCAGGGTTAACAACCCTGAACTTGGGGAAAAAAAAAAAAAAAAAAGAAAAAGCCACAGGATCTTTAATGACCACAAATGGCTAAGACCTTTGTTTTATACCTCTTCTGAAAAGCAATCATGCACATTTTAGCAGAGAAGCTTTTATTCTCATGCAGATGGGGTAGCCAGTGTATTGTCCTCTCCCAAGCACATCCAGACCTGGGCAGTCCAAGCACACAGAACCATTAGAAACATGTTTGACCTTCATAACTTTCCTTTACAGACCAGCAAGCTAAAACCCTGAAGGAATTTTCCTGAGTGAGTTTGTCCAAGCAACATTCGCCACCTCATTCAATATTTGCCTGCAAAAAAAATGCCAATTATTGAGAGACAGTCCTGGCTGGGCATCAATAGGCAGCCAGGTGTGAGAAGTTGAAGAGAAATACATCTCATTAATGTGGAATTGTTTTTAGGTTAATAATCTTGCGTTAATTTTCCTTTAAAATATTGTCTTTGACCGTTAAACGCTCGCACTGTTATAAAAAGAACGTAATAAATGATCTTGAAGCAAATTCTCCTGCCAAATGTCATAATTTATTTGCATAATTAGCTCTTAATTTTAATTCAATATGCAAATCCACGCTTCCTTTAAATTGCAGCAGCCTGTTTCCCGGCCCTGGCTGCCATGAATTTATTGTGAGGCGGCTGTTTGAAAAGGCAGCTTCACTGCCTTCTGGGGATGGCTGCCTGGGGGAGGGGGTGCCCACGCCAACTCCAGACACTTTTTGTTTGGGTTTTGTTTTGGTTCGCTTCTTATTAAGTTGGATCTCAGCCTGCTTCAATCCCTGAGCATCCCCTTCTTCTCCCCAAAAACTCCTGTTTCCTTTTGTCTTCCTTCAGCATTCTCTCTCTCTTTTCTTTTCCTCTTTGGAGAAGACAATATTGATCCACCATGTTCCCTGCCCCTTGCCCCCCCATGAAAGGCTCTGGCTCAAGTCAGCTTGGCAACTGCTATGCTCTCCTCCCCTCCTTAGCTCCCTGTCCCCAGCCCTTCCTAGCTGTGTAGCAACTTCTTGCTCAATGCCTCTTTATGGTGCCCCCTCCTCCTGGAGGAAGGTGAGGAGGAAAGCTTGGCTTTCCCCATGGCGGTTTCATCCCCCAGTCCCTGTCCATAGCCAGAGACCCTACATATATGTATATATCTCACCAGAAACCTACATCTCCTCCCTAGCTATGGCTATGGTACACTGGACAGTGCTCCATGCTGAGCCACCCAAAACCTCTGGGTGTGTGGCAGGGGGCAGGAGAGATCCAAATAAATCCCCACTGTTGGGGAGCAAACTTGGCTGTTCTTCTACATGGTTAACTGCCAGCTGTCAAGCTGGAGCAGGGGTGGTTCCCTCCCTCACTTCCTCCCCATCACCAGCACCCCACCTTGTCTGTGCTAAGCCTCTGTATCTGATGGGAAGGTGGGAGACCAGACAGCTCAGACATCAGCCCACACCTAGGCATGGAGCGCATCTCTTGCCCGGTACCCTGGGATGTGCAGCCATCTGGCACCAGGCACTGCTTCTCTACAAGAAGCTCTTCTCTTCTGCTATGAGGAAAATAGCCAAATAAAACAGCTCACAGGTTTCTGCTCCTTCCCCCTCTTCCCAATCCAAAACTGAAACAGTATTTCAGCAAACACGAAGTCCCTTCAGGTAGAGAACTGTGGGCAGGTGGCTGTGAGAGGAAGGCAGAGAGGTGTCCAAGGGATGAGTCCTGCTGTCCTCTGTCCACCTCCCCAGCTGACACAAGCAGTGTAACTGTACTTGGAGCAGTGAGGAGCCTGGGCACTGTTCATGGCAGCTCACTGGGGGAGATGTGGGGCCATGGGAGCTAAACCTCGAGAGGTTTTTAAGCACCTTGCCTATTTGATGATGTCCGATCAGTGAGGGCTGTGGGTGCTGTATGCTTCGATCTCTTCTGGATTTGCATTCCAGGATTTGTCCCTGGGGCACTGGGAGCAAGAAGGACACCCAGAGACTTCCTGCCCTTGCATCTCTCAGCACCGGGAGAAGAGTGGGAGAGATGGGTGATGGAGTAACATGAGCCCAGGGTTTCACACACAGGCTAGGGAATTAAGCAAAAGGGACAAATTAGCCTAGATAATAGGAGATCTTTTTCACTGGGGGAGGGCTTGGGGGAGAGGGAGATAATTAAATGTTGCTTCATCAAAGCGGAGGCAGTTTGCAAGCTGCTCTCCCTTGTAACTCTATCGTGTTCACCTCCCAGGATGGACCAGGAGGGCCAGCAGCCATCCCCTGTGCTGGTATCGGGTGCTGTCCCTCCCCTGGGAGGGGATGAGGGTGCCTTGGCAGAGGGAGGGGCTGGTGAGGCAGAGGAGGATTTGGGTTGGGGCCTGTAGGAAGGAGAGGGTGTTGGTATCTCATTACAAGCCTTAGATCTCTGGAGGGGAAAAAGAAAAGGGAAAAAAAAAAAAACAAACCCACAAACCTAAACCACAGGCCTTTGTTAGAAATGCTGTCCGGGAAGGAAGGAAGAAGACAGGAACAGCTCATATTCAGCCCATCGATAATTAAAGCTTGCAAAAGAATAAAAGGGGAGGACAAAAAATAAATAAAAAGGGCTTTCCTTCCTCCCACCTGCTCCCAAAACAGGGTTGCTGTAGCTTCCCTGGGAACAAAGGGATGTGGTGAGAATGGGCTTTTGCTTGATCCCGCAGTGGCTGGGAGGGAGCAGCAGGACAAATGTTTGGCCCTGCAGATGGGAGCCCCTCATCAAAGCCAGGGAAAAATGGGAAAGAAACATGCTGGCCTGTTTTACTGCTCATCAGAGCAGGACTCCAACTTCCTGATTTGAGGAAAATAATGGCAACTGAAGACAAAACTACTTATATTCCAATACTGAGTAGAAAGAAGTCAAAACACTGTGTTTTCTGCTAAGCAAAATGAAGGAGAGGGACGTCCAGCCACTGGACAACTCACAGACCCTTCCTGACGTGGTTTGGGTGATTGGAGCCTCTTAAAATAACACATGTAAAACCAGCACAACTGGGGATTTGATATCATGTCACAGCAGGGATCTGGGGGGTGGTCCCAGTGGCTCTGTGGGGGCAGGCAAAAGGCAGTGGTGCATGATATAGAAAAGGCTTATCATTGCCTTTGGCCAAGGCTACGTCTTTCCCCTGCACCCACCTGCTGCATGAAATTTAGTCCTCATGTATTTCTCTGGGTTTAGTGATGCTGATGAAAAGCAACCAATACACGCTTGTAACAGGACTCTCTTTCCACATGACATTGAGCAATGCCCATCAGTCACTCTCCTGTGCCTCAGTTTCTTCACCTAATAACAGGGTAATATGCTCTCTGTCTCTGAGAAGTCTCATGTAGGAACCTGAGGGAAGTTACCAGCTCCTCACTGACAGGCACTAACAATGTGCACAGCACTCCCTTCAGTTGTGTGGTTTACCAGATGTCAGGGTAGAACGGATGCTGCTCACTGTGTACACTACCGCATCTCTGTGGCTTTTTGATTTCCTCTCCATTCCCAGCCACAGATCTGCAATCTCAGCTGTCACACCTCAAACCCTAAGGGACCAGGGCCTTTGCACTCTGTGCTGCATGTTGTAGAGATAGGACACACAGCCAAACACATGCAGTGGGAAGTCACCATGATCCAAGTGTGCGGGCTGCAGGTAGAAGCATTTCTCTGTGTTCCTGTCTACCAGAATGGACTTCTGTTAAGATAAAGATAAATAAAAACCCCTTAAGAGCTAAAGAAACAGAAAATAAAACTGATAGAAGGAGACAATTTTTAATACAAGGAGACAATTTTTAAGCAGCTGATGTTGTGCCTTCTGGAGACTGGTTGTGCAAGGCCAGCATCACCAGTGTTGCCATGATGCTGCAGGGAGACACCAGCTGACTGGTGCACTGGACTGGAGAGAGATTAGAGCGTCCTTTTCCACAGCCCTGATGGGTGATTTGGGGCTCATCACTTATGTCTCCAAGGGCTTGCTTGGTCCAGCTAAAGCAGAGCTGTTCAGGTGGAGATGATCTCTCACTTGCCTGGGATGGTGTGCAGCAGGATCCATGTGTCATCCAGGACCTCAGGTTTCTTTGGTAGTGTAACAAGAGGCAGGTAACAAGAAGCTGATGCTTTGGTTGCACTGCCTGAACAAGCAGCCTTGTTCTGCTCTAAAACTGTGTGCCTGCTCCTAGGAACCAGGAATATTTGCATCCTTTAAAGCTAAAGGAGGAAAATTACCCCAGATCTCTCTCCCCACCGTGCATGACCCACACAGGCCAGCCTGGTGCAGCTCAGTAGTTCCCTGGTGCTGAGTGCCCTCTGAGTCTTCACACTAAGAGGGCTCAGGACACAAGGCCAATCAAGCAATTGGATTGTCTTAACACACCTTAGTGCTTTATAATACCTGTCATTCTCCATGGTTGAGTCTGTTTCTGATGCTTGCCATATTCCAGGGTTATACTGCTGCACTTTCCATGGTCCGTTCTGCCCTTCTGCTAAATACTGCCTTCTGTCTTGCTTAGTTAATGGTTAAAGTGGTGCCACATCCAGCCCAGGCTGGCCATTTGGCTACCCCCCAAGCTGGCTCAGCGGGAGGGGGCTGGCAAGTCTCCCCCCAGCCACCCTAGCTCCCCAGGAGCGTTCCACACAACGCCTGTGGAAGTGTACAAAGTGTCAACCTCAGCGTAGTTTTTAACCTGGAGTGATAGCTTTACTGATTTGCCACTTTACTACTCTTGTTAATGAATTTTTAATCTTCTTAATGACATTAAACACGGAAAGTAATTAAGGAAAACAAGTTTGAAACTGCTGACTTAAACCCTTTATTCAGAACTATTTAATGTAGAATTAATTTGATTTTGCCCATTATTCAAATGAACACATTACCTTCCTGTGCATTGGCCTCTTTTCCTTTTTTTTTTTTTGGTGTGTGTGTGTTTAGTTTTATTAAATATACCATATAACTCTTTGTCCTTTTTGTTTGGAGGTAACCAGAAAGTTTCTCTCTCCCAATGACAGAAAGGGTCATCCTTTGGCATCTCTCATGGGTCTTGTAAAGTCTCCCTGCATCAGGAGTTCAGCTGTGTTTGGGAATGCCTGAAATACCAGGTTGCTACCACCTGCTCAATTAGGAGAGAAAGGAGCTTTGCTTCTCAGTGAGAGCTGATGGACTGCATCCTTAGCACAGGATGACACATCTACTGCAGGGAGCAAGGCCATGCTGATTTACATCAGACCACCAGGCCTCTGCAAAACACAGAGCAGAAGCTGATGTAAACACCTAGGGGAAAGTAGATGTTCAGCTTTGTCTTACAGTGGAAGAGATAGGTCCTTGAAACTTGTATTACCCCTACATTGACATCACAAGACAGACTCTCTTTCCGCCCTTCTTAGACATTATTGGCTCTGACCCACATGTATGAAGACAATAGATATTCACTTGATATTGCTGTCCCCTCCATCTGATCTTTCCAGCCCAGCTTTTATGTAGCTATATACCCTGCTACCACTTTCAGCCTGAGCATCCAGCCTTGAGATCTTGTTTCCATCAGGATGAGCATTCAGTGTTACAAATTTGCTGCATTCCTGCTGTGAATTTGCTGAATTATTGTACAATGTCTCCCAGATCCTACTCCACAAATGTTAGGAAACAATCAGCAGTCAATAAGTTCTCCGCTGTCAGAGGTCTCCATGTCTGCCCCACCACCAGCTTCTAATGTTTGAGAAGCAATGCTTCCACTGTGTTATCACTACTCTTTTTTCCTTCATTTGAATTTGCTACCTGATACCCATTATTTGAGGGCAGTGAAACCCCTACAATTCCCTGGATTCATCCTCCAGTCAGCTCAAAATCCAGGTCTATCCCAGACAGATGCTGTGTTGATTTGACAGCAGAAGCAGACTAGATTCCACTGCCAATCAAGGCTGAAAAAGGCAACTGATCCTCATATTCAGAGGTCTCATCATCTTTGCTATCAAGAGTCCCCTTCTGGCATTCCAATGCATTGTATAAAAAAAAGCCTTTTTCTCTGCAGCCACCTGCCTGGCAGAGTAGGTAATGTCAGTGGAGCCGAGCCGCACAGCCTAGTCTGCTTCTGAAACAATGAGAGTTGTCCAAATAATTGTGTGCACATGAAGGATTGCTGGATGATGGAGCCAATTTGGGGCCATATATCCAGCAGATGTGGCAAGAGTCTCAGCTACAAAGAATTGCAGCAAAAGCACACCTCTGAATCCCTCTCAGACCTGAATTTGTATGGAGGGGGATGTCAACGTTCTGTACAAAACACATCCTGTACCTTTCCCAGAGCAGAAGAGAAACTTACTGAGCATTGCAGGGAAAAAAAAAAAAAATATATATATACTTATTAAAACTGCATAAAGGTTCCAGGTGCTCCCTTCATCATGAACCTGTATGACATAGTGACTACAGAGAGCAAGCCCTGAATCTAAAGCTCATTATTCGGCTGTTGGAGCAATGGGTTTTTCTGCAGGTGAGCAGCCAGCCCCATCCTCTGTGAGGCTTGCTTCTCTTTGCAAATACACTGATTCAGTGTCCACTGGAAGTAACGAGATCCTTTCCCTTGGCTCCAGTACATAGCTGGATCATTCCTCAGGCTGGAATATTAAACACGCCGGCAGATTGTCATTAAAACCCTCTTTACTTTATTATGTGTTTTTGCTTCAACAGCCAAAACTTGAGGAAAGAAAAAGAGCAAACAATTTTCCTGCATGCTGGCTGTAAGACACGCTCAGAACATTGAGCTGACTCTAGCAGGACTTCTTTCCACCAGATGAAGCAGTGCTGTAGAGCACCACATGGGACAAGACCAGTTTTTCAGACTGTAACAGCTCCCACTATGGTACCTGACCTCCTAATAGACAAGACCACCTGTATGACCACAGATGTCATACTCCCCTTGGGCTTTTTGCAGGCAACAAACTGAGGCATTGGATAAATGAAATGGAAAAAAAATCATCTGGAGAGCAGGAGAGAGCTCAGGTCCCCAGAGTAGCTAGTGACTGATGTCTCACCTTCAGCCTCTAAGTGCTCTTTTACTGACATACCTGGGTGCCACAGCAGACTCAGCATGTCTGAACTGGATCCTGAAGGACCACGGTAGTCTCCATACTGTGCTCAACATGGGCTTGGGGAACTTGTTCAGGAATGGACACCCAGTTCTCCCCACCCCATGCCTTTATGATTTTAAGCTTCGCATTAATGAACAAATTATTTTCATGGCATACCTGGCACTCATCTGCTAACCAGCACCCACCATGCCATATCATGCACTAGGTCCTTGTGTGATGAGTCTCCTCCTTATGTCATCACCTTCATGTCTGCTGTTCACTGTGTTTCTTCCACGTCTCCCACACTTCACCCTTCCTCTCAACAGCAGGATGACACAAACCCGAGGGCAGACCCACAACACATTGCCACTGTAATGCAAATTAGTCACCTATGCTCAGCAGAAAAGCAGTAGAAAGGGCCACATATACCTTCTCCCACTTTCACTCCTCCTTGAGTCACCCAGACTGGCTGCTGTTGAACGAGCTGGGCCATTTCAGCCACCAAAAGGTGCTCTTGGTAGTAGCTGATGGCATGAGCTTTTGCGGAAGTCAGGGGACAAGCTCAGCCATGGGGAGTGGAAGGTGTTGAGAGATGAAGAGGGACAGCAAAGGGAGGACTGAAAGGAGAAAGGATAGAGGAGAGAAAGGTTAGAGAAAGCACTGTATCTGAGGGTGGCTGCACATCCTCCATGTGCCAGGGGCGGAAGCCTGCTTGCAGGTCTCCGGCCAGTGCTCGATTTCCAATTTGGCTTATTTGAGAGCATAAACCTCCCTCCAGTCTGGGCACCAATAAAAGAGGCAGCTCTGCAGAGTCTGCACTCCACTGTGGCAAGCTGCCGACTTTCATTTCTTTTTACTACTGACTTTGTGTATATCTCACCCCTTCCTCCTATTCTGGGGACTTTATGGACTGAGACGAAGTATCCTCCTTCCCAAGAGCAGAGGCTTGCTCCAGACTTGGAATTCCAGGAAATTTCCAGGGTTGTCTCTGAACAGCAGCCACAGAAATTGCCACCCAGCCCTCCATGAAATACCCCACCATTGTGTGACCATGAGACTCCCATCACAGACTGGCACAGGGCCACTCCAGCAGAGCCCCTCTTTCTCCTTCCAGGGCAGCTAGGCATCCACATTGCATGTCCCAGATGTAAGGAGGCACCAAGATGCCAAGGCATCTTATTCAGCCCTGCTCAGATGAAGCCTGACTCCCCCTCCCAGGGTGTGCTGCTAAGCACTGCCAAAGGCAGCCACGCCACACTGCTCAGTGCCCCACCACCTTCACATGAATCAGCTCCACACTCCAGCTATGCCCATTCCATAGCTTGTCTGATGACTGGACAGCTGCCACTGGCTTCTCTGATTGCTCTGCAGTCTGCTCATTGCCACCTTGTCTTAGTGGAGATGCCCGCTGCTCACCTCAGTGATTACATGTTTGGTGAGGAGGGGTTGTGTACCTGTGAAGGAGACTGCTACATCACATGTTGCTGGCTCTGCAAACTGATTAGGCAATTAAAGTGTTTCAAAGAGGAGAACAACAAATGGAAGAGACCAAATGAAAGTGAAGCATAGCTAGGAATGGACCAGGTACCAGAAAATGGTACCTTGTGCACAGTTCTGCTACCTTACCATCACAGTTCTTCTGTATGCCAAACTGATAAAAAAAATCCAACCATCCCTCAGAAGTGAAGTTTTGACTGAGGAGTGGGGGTTTTCCAAAGAGAGGTGTCCATTTTCCCAGAAGTTTCCATCATTCTTTGCCTTTTCTTTCAAAATCCAGTCCCTTGAACAAGCAATTGTTTTCTCAGAGATATTCATGGAAGAACCAATTCCCAGACACAAGCTCAAACCCTGACTCTCCACTGGTGTATTAGTCCTTTCCTACCCCAAAAATCCCTGTAGTGCTTTGCTCTGTTCAGTTACATGGAAGCAAAACAACAAACAAAATCCAAACAAAAAAAATCCAAACCCACATGATATTGAGAACACTGACTTGGGTTTATCTTGTGCCTAACAATTGGCCTTCTAAGACCTCCCCACATCCACCCATGCTGATTGCTTTTACTGTACCAAATACAGCTGAGCTCCAGCAGAACAGGAGGAAACAAGTTGTTTTTTTATTTCTGATAAAAGTTAACAAATTCTGAATTTAGCATTAACTACCTTTTCAGTCTTGGCTGCCACCACGCTCCAGCTGGCTGCTCCTTGCTCTGCTCAGCAGCTCACACATGGACATACAATTCCTGACACACATGTGTCTTGTATATTGTTATTATTACACATTTCATTATGCCCCCATGCACATTTGGTAAAGCACAGTCCAACACAGAATCATAAAGGTTGGAAAAGACCTCTAAAAGCATCAAGTCCAACCATCAACCCAACATTATCATGACCCGCCAAACTATATCCCAGAACATCATATTCACATTTTTAATACCTCCAGTGATGGTGACTCAACCACTTCCCTGGGCAGCCTGTTCCAATGCTTCACCACTTTCAGAATAGAAATTTTTCATAATATCAAATCTAAACCTCCTCTGGTACAACTTAAGCCTCTTTCTTCTCATCCTATCCCTTGTTACTCGGGAGACCAACACCCACCTCACTATAGCCTTCCTTCAGTTAGTTGTAGACAGCAAATAAGGTCTTTCCTCAGCCTTCTCTTCCCTAGACTAAACAATCCTAGTTCCCTCAGCCACTTGTCATAAGACATGCCCTCCAGCCCCCTCACCACTTTTGATGCCTTTCTCTGAACTCACTCCAGCACCTCAATGTCTTTCTTGTACTGCAGCGCCCAAAGCTGAATACAGTACTCAAGTTGTGGCCTCACCAGTGCCAACAACAGGGGCACGATCACTTTCCTGTTCCTGCTGGACACACTATTTTTGATATAGGCAAAGATGCTGTTGGCCTTCTTGGCCACCTGGGCACACAACTTCAGTATGATTTTATCATGCTGTCATGGTTTAAGCTCTGCTGGCAGCTAAGCACCACAAAGCCACTCATCCACTAGTTGCCTACCCCGCTCCACACACCTTCCTGTGGAATGGAAAAGAGAATTGAGAGGAAGGGGGGAAAAAAAAAGGTGAGACCCCATGAATTGTAATGAGGGCAGCTTAACAAAACAACCCAAAGAGAGAAGAAAAGAGCAGTACTAATGAAATGATGCACAAAGCAAGTAATAGAAGCCAGGAAGGTTCTACCTGTGTCCAAGATGCCAACTTTTGCATACCCTAGCCACACTGAAGCAAGCTGAAAACAAGCACCACTACCCCCAGCCAGCCCTCCCCTTCTCTAGGGGCAGGACTCAGT
>JAAGNO010004259.1:21147-37822 GCA_033439905.1 Ceryle rudis | reverse complement strand
CCTTCCAGCTGCAGCCCCTCCCAGCTGCTTGGGCCAGCAGCTGCTTCTGATAATTAACCTGAACTGAACCCAGGACACATGGTCCTGGCTGCAGTTCAGAACACACCCATGGAGATGCCCCATGGCAGTTCTGTGTATGAACACCCATGGAGTTGCATTTTCTCTGAGATCATGTATTCAGGACCCAGTCTGCACCTATCTCACAGCAGAATCATGGACAAATGTTTAAAATGACAATATTTATTTTGTCCCATCTATACCTCTACTGTATATGCATGTGGAAGTGTTTTATGAAAATATAAGTCATACTCTGTAGTACTCACTTCACATATAGCTGGGTTGTGAGTGGCATGGTTCTTTATTTCATTTTTGTGTAGGTACCAGTGAGTACATGAGAGGCAAAGGAGCAGGAAAGATCACACTGGGAAACCAAATATCTTGGTATTTGTGTTTGTGTTTCTTCTTCATGGGTCTTTTTTTGCCTCAAGGAGCCACTTATGGGGCTGAAATACTGCAAGATCTGTTCTTCTTGTAGTATTCCTACCAGTCAGGGAGTGGAACACCCTGAGCAGAACAGATCTTACATTATTTCAGCTCCACAGAGTGCTCCCTGAGGCATTGGCAAGAAACATAAGCACAGCTACAAAGGCACAGAAAATGCTTGCAACACAAATGCAAGTGCTGAACTCCAAGAGTTCCTTCCTCAGAAGAACAAGTGGCCAGACGCTGTGTCCACCTTGGCCAAGGCACACTGTGAGGCTCAGTGTGGGTATCCTGCAAGAGATCTGCTTCAAGTCTGGGTGACAGAAAGCCAAGTCCAATCCAAACTGCAGGAACAGGACTATGAGAGTGTTTGCAAGTTCATAGTCTACAACTGGGATCACTCACACTCCCAGGGTGCACAGGACACAGGAGATCTGGGGCCAAGCTTGCTGTTATTCATATGCTGCTCTTCCAGCATCACTTTCAGGAGGGAACCACGGCTCACATGGTCTGTCTCTGCCACCTATGGGGCAAGAGGGTTTCAGGGTGCACACCTTAGTTGGAAGGTGCCCATCTCTCATACCATACATCAGAGTCCTGCATTCCCAACCTGAATTCAGACCTCAGTGAAACAAATGGTAGTTCTGAACTTGCTGTGATGCTCCTTAGAGTAGGGTTGCTCATGGCTGGGTGACAATGCTCAGGCTGTTTGCAAGACAAGGATAAGTTCATTTTTTCTGTTACAACATGTCCAAAACACTCTCATGTACTCCCCTAAGAACTTTTCAGATACCTTGAAGATAGATATTAGCAGAACAACACTAGCAACAAACCAATAATACAGACATAACTCCCAGAAATTTATGCATTTTAGTCAGCTAAGCATATTTTCGTGAAGGATGAGGCAGCCTCTGCCCTCCTTCCATCAGCATCATGGACTGCAGTTTGCCAAATGACATGACTGGGGACATATAGTTGCCCTGCAGTTCCCTTCACTCCATGGGTGGCTCTGGACGTCAATGTAGACAAATCCACCAGTAACCAACCCTATTTTATTGAAGGTAACTGAGAACTTTGTTTTTTCTACAATAACCTAAAACCTCTTCAACAGAGGTAAATATTTTCCAAGTGACATTTTCTGTCTTGTCGTAATGTTGGGGAAAATGTTCCATCGCCTACTAGCATTGCTGATCTCTAGAAACAGCTAGAAAAATAGAAAATCCAGCCTACAGGAAATTCTGTTATTTCTACATTTATTTTCATCATGAAGTGAAATGAAAAATGGAGTGGGCAGGATGGGGTAGAACAGAATGTTAATTCTGAAACAAATTCAGTGCAGAAGCAAGAAAATCATGTTAAAGTTTATGTTTCGATAGCATTAAAATCACAAAATGGCTTATAAATATAATGAGAGAGACAAACCCAAATAATCCATTGCATTTTGGGTCAGTTCAAATCTCTGCCAGAAATTCCAGTCAACACTTAACATTTCTAGAAAATGGTTTAATTTGGAGGATTTTGCATTTTCCAATGGAAAACTGGTCCAGCAAAATTCTTTTTTTGATAAGCTCTCTTGATTATAATATGCTACTAAAGAGGGATGTTTTCTGCTGTAACCATTTTTTTTCTAGCTTCAGGCATGTAATTTACACTTATATTTCAACTGACTAATACCACATTAAGCATCCTCTCAGAACTGGACTTTCATTATCAGAGATTACATAACAACAAAAGAAAGCAGCTATAATGGCCAAAAAACCTGGAGCCTGTGGCAGGAGAGACTGTGATGTTGTGCCCTGCAGGAGCCTTATGCAGCTTGAGGGTCCCAGCCTGTGCCCCCTGCAATGCTGCAGCACCGCTGTGTCATACACCCCATGGGGGAGCAGCTTTCACCCCAATAGCTACACATTGGCTAAACCCACAGCAGAAACTACTCTTTCTTGTTTTTGAATTAGCTAGAGTCAGAAAGAAAAGACATTAAGCTCTAGGCACTCTGGTTCTTCTTGTTTTCCCAAATTATTTTATCTTTTTCTTTCTTGCTTTTTGCTTTTCTTTCTCTCTCCCTCCCATGAACTCTCTTCGTCTTCTTTCTTCCTCATGATGTTCTCCTTTCTTTCCTTTTAGAGACTCATAGTAGGCATTGCCCTGTCTTCATGGCTGCATGGTTGCAGCTCATTGTGCTGTCTGCTTTTACATCCTCCCCAGCCCACCAGTCACCCCTTCACCACGAGTGGACTTGTTCTTTCCAAGGTCTCACTTTGGAAACACCATTCCCTCTTCTAGTGGCTCTGGGCTTCAGCCGTTCAGAAGGGACATCATCCTAAACCCACCCTTTAAGTGACACAGTGAGCAGCCCCAGACAGGAGCTCTCCCCTCCCAGCCACCCTATTCACACAGCATTTCATCAGGAATAAAAAAGACAAGTTAATCTGTTTGGGCTGAAAACGAATGAAACGGGGGGGGTAAAAAAGGGTGAGAGAAATTATATTTCTCTCCTCCAGCAAAGGGGCAGGTTGGGGGTGGGAAGGAGTGTGGGGGGTGGGTAGGGGGAAGGAAGGTTGCTTTATTTTATTGATTTAAAAAAAACCACACACATATCCCACAGGCGCCAAAAAGCACAGGGCAATGATTAATGTCCCCTCAGAAAAAGAAATTATATAGAATAAATTAAACTACTGTGGCAGCAAATTGAAAAATAAGGATGTAAATGAGGTTTGAATACTTAATATCTGAGAAGGGGAAGCAAGTCCCGGGCACAGAGAGAATGGTGAGAAATTGTCAGTGACCCAAGGGGAGAGGCTCCCTTCTCCTAGCCCAGGAGCCCCTCTGCTACAGGCAGGAGACCAGCAGCAAGGAGCTGATGTCAGGAGTGGAGCAGGGTTGGCTCACACACAAAGTGTAACCAGCCACACTCAAGCTTGTGGTTCGTTCCCCAGCAGAGCATTGCATGGAAATTATCACTCCATGCAAAGACCAAAATAGGGCCCAGAGATTTCAGATGATCTCGCAAGCAATATTTCATGGTGCAGGCCATTTGAGGGAAAGCTGGGGAGCTGCAGGAGTTTGTCTACCTTTGCTGCATGGTGTGTAGCCTTTCTCCTGAGGAAGTGTGGACTGAGATCCTCAGCATCAGTGCCACCTCATGTCCTGCCAGCGGGACTGTACATTCCACTTGGTATTGTGGGCAGAGATTTTTGCTGCCCAAATGTGTGTGTTTGGTCTGTACTGGATGCTTGCATTAGCAGCAGCCTGGTTTAAAGTTAGAGCATGCAGTCCTCCTGCTCTAATAAGCTAGCCCAACCCCATCAGGCAAGGCAAACATGTGCCAGGAGTAAGGAAAGTGAAACCACACAAGGCAGGGTTGAAGGAAAAACCGTGGTGAAGACATATTCTCACCATGTTGGACTTGTTTGAATGAAAAAAATCCTAGCCATGGTCCTTATTCCCAGGACTTCTGCAGCTCAGTCCAGCCAGGTTGTGAGGGTGACTGTGATCAGATTTGGATGCAGGCTGCCATGTGCCATGCAGAACCACTCCAGCTCTATTAAACCCGCTAGCTGTCAGCTTGCATTTCACAAGCTGTGTAGTGCAGTCCCCCTGGATGAGAGATTAGCAGATCTACAGAAATCAAACTCTGTCTCTCACCTCTGGCACCAATTTCTTGTGTTGCCACTGTCAAGTCACTTCTCCCTTTCCTTGCCCCATCCCTAGCAGTGTGACAACTGGTGCAGCAAGATTTGGAAAGCACAGAGGAGACTTACTTTCACTTACCAGAGCTGTGGAGCTGACGGTGAGTACTGGCAGTGAGGAGCAATACTATAGGAAACCTGTCCTGCTCTGTACTACCATGTGCATCCAGCCCCTGGACTTGTTTTCCATACTACAGGTGTGGGTGAAGGATTCTGACTGGGGAGTAAATGTTTTGTTAATATTAAAACAAAACACAAAGCACTAAAAGCTTTCCTTGCAGCTCATTTCTAAGAGCTCACTGGGCAGCAAGGGTCCAAGGAAAAGCGTGCTGATACCAGAGACAGCAAAGATATGGGGGGGGGGGTCTGATACTCCCAACCCCCCACATGGGGTCCTTTTTCAAGCCACGGGCTGTATTTTTGTCCTGTTACCTGTGAGAGAAGAGATGGGGCTGGAGAGAGAAAACCTGATTACTCACAAAAATGGCAGGAAAGGAAACTGCCACTCCAGTACCTGCTGTACTGGGCATAGGAGGGTGTCTCAGGCTGGGAGCTGCCAGCAGTGGAGCCCTGCAGTGCCAGGGGTACCGTCTGCTCCTAGGAGCTCACTACTGGTTTGGGGCCAGGTGCAGACCTGGCTGTGGGGAGTATTTGTCAAATGGCAGAGACAGAATGAGGAAGGGGGCAGAGTACATGGGTAACAGCCCAACAGGGGTTCCTGAGTTTGGGCTGAGGGGCCAGTAACAGAGCAGAGTGCCTTCCCCTGTGGTTCCAGCTAAACCTCAGGCACAGCCATTAACCTGACCCGATGGGAAATTAATATTCCCCAAATTGTCAGAGAGCTGCTCACTCTAGCTTATTTTCTTTCCATCTGGCTGTGGTGGAGAAGAGCCCATCCTCAGCTTGCTGCTCAGCTGGCTCTTTCTTTTTTATCTCTTGTCTCTCCATCTCCCATTCATCCCCCTCTATCTCTGCATCCCCTCTCCGCTTCCCTCTGCCAGCACGGGTGAGTGTGTGTGCGCGCATGTGTGTGTGTGTGTGTGTGTGTGTGTGTGTCCCTCTCTCTTCCCTTCTGTCTTTTTTGTTCATATATATTTAGTATTTATTTACAAGCTTGATTTTTTTCCCTCTGAGTGAAGCCAGGCATGCACAGAAATCCTTAAGATGCTATAAAGCCGCTGAGGTATAAAATGGAAAGTGCTTAGCCTGCCTGTACAGAAATATCTCACTGCGCCGCACTGGAAGCCACCGAAGCTGGGCACTGTAAATCTCATAGAGTTTAGCTTGTTTGTTTACACCATGACGACGATCTAAAGAGAAAAAGAGAGAGGGAGAGAGGGAGAGAGGAAGAAGCTCTCGGCTCCCATGTCAGCCTGTGGCACATATCCTCTCCCCAAAACATTTATTGGACCAAAATACCTACCAGCACCTTCCCAGACCATCTGTGGACAGCTCAACGGTGGGGTGGGGGAGAGATGGTCTCTGTGATGCTGTCCTTTCCAGGATACAGAGCAAGGCAGCTTGTGCATTTCCCAAAGCTACCCCAAAAGAGATGTTATGAGGATCTCCCACTGGTGGGACACGGTAGACTTTCTTGCTTCTTACTTGTTGATCAAACTGACTCCCTTTATGCCTATTCAGCCCTGGCCTTAAATGGCTTTCTGAGACCACCCTTAACAGCCACCAGTCTTCCTAAAGCCTTAGAAATGGCCCTTGCTAAAAGAAACAGGCCAAAGAAAACCTGAACTAGGTTCAAATTTAGACTGCTTTGTTACCTCGTATGAATCAGGGTCCCTCTTTGAAACCTGTCATGCTCATGTTCCTGAAGCTCCACTGCCCCCCTTCCTATGCAGCCCATCTCTACAACAAGGCCTAGTTGAGGATCCCACATGCTAACCTCTGGTGGGGCTCTGTTCTTGCTCCATCTGTCTTCAGGTAGGTCCAGCCATAGCTCTGGGGGACAATGGCATCTCAGCACACACTAGGATGGGCCCTGCCATTTGGTGCTGCCCTACAAAATGACCCACTTGTCTCCTGTGTGGCTGCCCTGGCAGGGAGACTGCCAGAGCTGAGTCAGATTTGTGTGCTGCCCCTTCAGACAGGAGTTGTACAGAGCCCCATTTCACAACTCCCCACTGGGATCACGGAGGACCTGCAGCCAAACTTCTTCACGTGTCAAACACAGTGGTTTCCATCTGAGCAAAAGACAGAGACATGGTAGCATAGGTGAGACCTGATTTGAGAAGGAAAGGAAAGGCAAAACAGTCTAAATCAGAAATTATGTGTTATATATGGCATAGTAGCAGAAAGACACCGTGGAAAGTGTGAGAGCCTTCAGTGACAGCACTGTAAAAAGATCTCTTGTATTTTTTAAAAAAGCCCATCAGGCTGCTGTACTTGTTCTTATATGTTGGGAATTTAGCCTACAATGCTGGTGTAACCTGACCCAAGCAACACTGGGAGTTTGCTGTGGATCTGGGAGTTGAAGCCAGGTCTCCCATGTCCCAAACATCAGACCTTTTCCAACATGAAGGTACAAAAACCTTGGACATAGGAAAAAAACCCACAACAAATATCAGATGTTGTCTCAAGTATCCATGGGCAAAGAGGCTAGGAAAGAAGGAATCCTACCCTCTTCATGAGGGGCTGCACACAGCTGAATGTTTCAGGACCACCAGGCTGCCTCCTAGCTTTCTGCCAGCTTCAATGCCACAAGGTATATGCAGGGAGATTCTTACTGTGCTGTCAGTCTGCGTGGATGGGCACTGTCCAGATACAGCAGTGGAAGAGAAAGCTGGAATTCAATGTCTGCTTCTACTTGGCACACTGGTAGCTTTGCACTTCTTTTCATGAGCCCCCATTGGAAAGGCAGCACCATCCATCCTCTTACCGAAAATCCCTGAAAGCATGAAATCTATAGATAAACAGTCACAGGTATTTGTTGACTCAAGCTCTTGTGTACCCTGTTATTCCTAAAAGCTGCTACGCTTCCTAGGCAAGGGGAGGAAAAATTGGAGGAAAGTGTGGAAGTCATAACTTCGGGTGCCAGCCTGCCACTGCGGCATGCAAAGAGGGTGCAAGAGTGCTCCCTGCAGGAAGATGACTAGTTCATGGTCTTAAGTTGAGCCAAAACTTCAAGATCCTTTTGCCACTGGAGCCACAGACAACAGGATCTTGAAGTTCCTGCTCACAAAGCAGATTTGCACTGAGGCTTGTTGGCAGGAAGGACAGTAAAATTTTTATAAGACCTACAGAAAGGCAGTGACTTGTGTGTGCACGCCAATACAACTCCCCTCCTATGCATGCATGTTGGGACGGACTTTTCACCACTGCTGGAGGAGAAACGAGGTCCTGCCACAAAAAAAGATAAAGACTTCATGCACAGTAAGGTTGGATTAGCCTTGAAATCTCTCCTCCCTGATTGTTTGCTGAAATTCTTTTTTGTTTGTTTTTCTCTGTTCCCAAATGGCTTCTGGGCCTCTTCTTTAAGGGGGCACACCAGATCCCAGAGTAGGGTTCTCCACAGTGCTCAGAATGGGCGCCCAGACAGCAGCAGTGAAAGGGATGCTGCAATCCTAAATGCCCTGTGCGCTCTACATATTGTGGAAAAAGCTGTTGCATTCATCAATGTCAGACGCAGAGTTTGAATAAATTTGAATGCACTCAAGCGTGTTCCCTGCAGTTTTCTATAATATCACTTTCCAGTTTGAATATTTCACTTACTTTTTTTCAAATTTCTTTTTATCCACCAGTTTTTCCTCTTTTTCATCCTCTCCTCCCTTGTTTTCCTCCTTCCACCTTACTCCCCTCTTGAGGTTTTTACATTTGCAGCCCAAGCAACTGGACAAGGAAGCCATGCTGCAAGCTTCCTCTCAGCAGTGCCTTGGAAAAGGCAGTCACTTCTCACACTATACTCATGCCTTCCCAGCTGTTGGACAGTTTGAACATCTTTCCACCATAGAACAACACCCCATGGGACACTGTGGCTAGGAGAAATAAAGCATTTGCAATGCATCAGTGCAGACTTGATTTGTGAGGGTCTCACAGGTGCCCTGGCTCACTGGCTGAGCTTTGTGGGGCTCTGGCTGTGGAAAGGGGTCAAACAGTGTAATGAAGCATCAACAGGGTTCCAGCCAACCATGTGGCCTGCAGGTCAGAGCTAGTCACTGAGAAACAGCAGGTCTGCAACTGACCTCCTGCTGTCGTTGCATGGTGGCATCCCAAAGCTACTCCAGGGCAAAAAAGGTGAACTGAATTCATGTTTTCCTTTCTCATCTTTGCCACCAGCCTGGAGTAAACCTATTAGCCCCTTTTGCCTCTCACATTTCAGTTTGTCCTTTCCATAAAGGAAACTATACTAGTGAGTGTGTTCGTAGACCATGGAGTGATGCAAGCTAAGCAGATGTGCTAAAGGGTTAATTATACTCTTGACTAGCCAAAGAGAAGGGGGGTGTTATTTGTAACCCTGCTTTTGGGCTAAGTTTCTATGCCTTTTGTACAAGTAGGAGGGGAAGAGAAATAGCTTCTACCAACCTGACCAGACAGGCACCCTCAAGACGGTCAGCTTTTACCCAGGACTGCGTGTCCTGGGGGCAGAGGAGTGTGTGTGTGTTTGTGTAGGGGACTGTGAGGGGAGAAAAGGCTGGCAGCACCAGAGAATGAATGAATTCTGCTGCTTGTACGGAGAATTCACTGCTCTCCCTTGTAGTGAAAACTCTATGATCTTGTGACTAACCACTTTCCCCTTTCACTGTTTTTGATTTATATCCCATTACTTCGCCTGTTTGTGCCTTGCAGACATGAATTTTTTCCCTGACATCTCCTATGCAGCAGCCACGTCAAAACCTTTGATAAAATAATAGTGGTAAGACGTTTGCATGGCTGTTTTTATGTTTCCAGGGATATAGACATCAATTAAAACTCTTCATACAATCTGATCCGTCGTTATTAAAGGCATTAATACTGGCACGCCCCTCAGATTAGGGGCTGCTCACCAGGCAATGGAGGAAAGCACGGAACGTTGTCCGCATGTATCCCCTTTCTGCTCAGCTCCCACGGGGACCTTACTCAGAGGACAGCTGTCACAGGCTACTGAGGGCACCAGTGGCTGTACTGAACCTGTTGGGGGTGGTACAGGGCAAAAGCATCCTATGCACCAGCAAAGCACAGCACTGCCCTCCCAACACCTCTTATACCACCACAGGACCTTGAATAACCAATAACAAGTCTAGAGTTGATAGAATACATGCCCTGAGGGATGACCCGAGAGGGCAGCTGAGATTGCAGCCACCAGGTGCTTGCTGCTGAGCATTCACTTAAGAAAAGGCAGCTTTCAACAATATAGGTAAAATGAAGACAGGAGCTGAGGCACAGAGAGAATATGCCGTTTTCCCATGGCAACTTATGGAGCATTTCCTCATCAAAGATGTCCACATGTTATCAAATATGAGAAGTATCTCTTAACCAGGAGGAAACTGAGGCTGCATAGGCTGTACTGTTAACTATAGCAGCACCAGTACCTAACTGAAGGAGGAAATGGGCACTGCAGCAGTCAGCATGTGAAAAATGTCAGTGTCATCACCCAGGGTTTCACTTGGTGAGGCAAACCAGAAGGTCTGAATTATAGCATCCTGCAGTCCTGTCCAGACCCATGTGTGCCCAGCTTTTCTCATTCAACACAGCCTAAAGCAATTCCTGCTGGAGATGGAAACAGTTGGTGTCCCCATCTAACCTCCTCACAATGCCTTTTGTGGGGGGAAATTTGAATTTGCAGTGTACGATTTTGGAGGTAGAGGACCTTTACCTTTTCCCTCCAGCATCACCACCACCCAGGACCCGCGTTCCCTTCTGTTGGTAGGCTCCCTTTGGTGATGACACCTTCTGCAGTGCTGTTAGGGGACTCTATAAGCGTGGTGAAATTACTATATTTTCTAGGAAATCTTCCCTCCATACAGTTTTCCAAATCGTCATTCAGTGTAGCATGGATGTTGAGAGGGGATGGCTTTTCTTCCATCCTGCCTCGGCATGGGAGGGTATCAGCCCAGCAGGCACTTCTTTGATGGCTCACTAAGCAAGATAAACATCAGTAGAATTGCCTGGAGTATTGCCTCACCCAGTTTTGCACTGGGATGGGAAAGATGTCCATGGTAAGAAAACCTGCCCTCTCTCTTCCAAAGGAAATTTAGGCCATTGCCTACTTGACAGGCACATTGGAATGTCCCAGCGTGGCCACCCCCTGCCCCACCAGTTTGTGCTATGGGCCTGCAGCTGAGACAAATGGTGTCACAGAAAATCAGCCCCCAACACAAGAGCCGGGGGGCAGTGGGGGGAGCTAGGTGTGTGTGCATCCTCCATTTTGGTGTCTCTTTTCAAGCACTGGCTTTCCATTGCCCCAGGGGAGCCAGGGGGAAGCATGTGTCTCTCAGGCACACAGCAGCCCTGACTGGGTAACGGTGCAGAACGTAAAGTGTTGTCTATTAGGTAGGAGACTGGTTAATACAAAGAGTTGTTGGTAATAACAATGTCCTTTCAGCAGTGACAGAGACAAAGTACCTGCATGTGGCGTGTACCACTGCGTGCAGCAAGTGATGGTCGCAAGGAAGCTTTGGAGATCATTTGAATTTCACATCCAGGGAGAGTCGGCCTATCATTAAAAAACCCTAATTTCAGTGTCAGGTGGAGTTCCAGGTAATCGATCATGGTGTCAGCTGGCACAGGCTCTCCCTGCCTCTTTGCTGTGCCTCCAAGTCAGCCTTGTTTTTTTCCAATTAAACTTGTTGCTGGGATCCAGAGGGAAATACGGGAGTGCAGGAAAGGCAGACCACATGGCCTCCCTCATTACTGTCCAGGTGGGGGCTGCTGGGACCAGGAAGGTGAGGCTGAGGGCTGCTGGGGTATACCTATGGTTAAGGGGGTAAGGAAAGGGGATGCTGAGAAAATGATCTTTGCTGCAGCAAGGTGCAGAAGAGACTTGCAGGGGAGGAATCTCAAACATGATTGCATCTTGGGGAAGGCGTTGCATGAGACCCTCCCTGCGTTACTGATGCTGCCAAGCCTCACCAGCCAGTTTTGCTGCCTCCCACATCCTCTCTGCCCCCATCAGTCTTTCAAACCCACTGTGTCCTTGTGGATCTTATCTGCACTCACTGCCCTTGGCCTCTTCACCTCACACCTTTCCTTCCCTGTCCCCACACAGGGCACGTCTGACATCTCCAGCCCCTCTCAGACCCCACCAGCCAGCAATCCAGTGTCCACCTCTCCAGAGTGAGATTCCCTTTAATAGGTGGCATAAGGATCCAGGCTCCTCTCTACAACCACAGTTACCAGGGCAACATTTTTGGCAAGAGAATTTTTTGGTTACAAAACAACCTTCCTCTTCCCCCAAAGGTCAAATCTGCATGAAGAATTCCCATCAATAGAAGCATACTCTGTTTTCCATCATATTTCACTCCAGTTTTAAAACTCATATCTGTAACCAAAGTTGACTGAAGAGGCTTCATACAGAGGGAGAAAAATACTACTAAAATAATGTCAATAAAAACGTGCTTTAGAAAACTGAAGGAATTTGTTAGAAAAAGAGCTTTTAATTCTTACACATGTTCTGCAGGAAATCCCATTGGAATTCTATTACATAGAAATTATATTGAAATTGAAACACTTCTACAGAGTTTGCTCAATGCTTTGACTAGTTCTGCTTGCTGCTGCAACTATTTTGTAATAGAGTCCCCATTTAGTAATAGAGTCCCCATTTACTGCTGCCTTTACCTACAGATCAGAAACATCAGCTCTAAGCAAGATCAGGACTCTGTGTCCCATGTAGCTAGTGAAAGACAGCTGTTAAGCCAACAAAGCTGAAAACAAACAGGGACAGACATACTATCCTAGCTGAGAGGTAGGACTAAGACTCCTACAGAGAATTAGACACCTCATTTTATGCAGGACTGAGGCACATAAGCCCAACAGGATGGTCAAGAAGAAAGAGGCTGCAGTAGTAGTAAGAGATGAGGAACATGGGATGTGGGGGCAGGATTGCCCTGGTGGACTTCCTGTGCTCCGGGCTTTCATACTCAAGTGATTTCTAAAGCCACGGCAAAGCTGAGAGAGGTGGTTCTGAAGGCCAGTGTGGGGTTGAGCCAGGTCTCACAGCCAGAGATCACCAGGGGCTGGCTGAATGGGTCATTCAGGGTTGAGCAGTGGGGATTGCAGTGTGGATGGTCAGCAGATAGGAGTTGGAGGGAAAACATAAAATTGACCTTGACTGTGGGTGCAGGCACAGCTGGAGAGCGAGTTTTGAAGAGGTAGTAGGTGGAACGGTGCAGGCAAACAGCTAGATTGGCTGTCTCTGTGGTGTGAGGACACTGCCCATCTCTGCCCAGTCCCCTCTGACTTGTCCAGGCATCCACATGACAGGGAAAGGTCAAATTGGTCTAACTGCAGCATTGCAGAAATGTGATCTTTGTTTCCAAGACAGAAACTGGACAGTGGGAAAGACATTGCTGTAACGCTGGGCAGGGAGCCCAAACACAGAAAGTTGAGGTTAATACCATTCATTGTTGGATCAAAGGTCACTGTGGATCAGGAACATCCAGCCAAGACTAGAAACCTCTCATGCACAGTAAATTGGCCATCCCATTTATGCCAGCGCTGCAGAGGGACAGTCCACTCAGAGACAGTGGTGATTTTGGAATGATTGCTAAGCTGTAGCTGCCTGTCATATCAGAATCTGGTGAAGAGCCCTCTTGCTGACACAGACCTGTGCTGGGCACAGGGCCAGGTGTGGGCAGCAAAGACCTTCTTAGTGCTCTTCACAGCTGGGTACATGGACAGGGCTTTCCTCCCAGCCACCCAGTCTGCTCAAGACTTGAGACCACTTGGTCTTTAGGGGTATTGGTTAGAAATAGGTCTCTTGCAGCTGTCAGTTTTTCCTAGATGGTGACAATTACTGTAGTGACCATGTCAAGACACTTCTAATCTCTATGGTTTGCCAGACACTCTTTACAACCCAGTTGATTGCAGAAGGCCTTCAGAGCTGAGTCTGGGCTCACTGCACTGGATCCCCAGTAAGGGGACAGGACTGATCTGCCACAATGCTCTTCGAGCGCAAAGACTACTATTCATTTTTGCAGGACTCTAAGACAAAGAGCCATGAGAAAGAGCATGGCTCAGTTCCTACCTGCAGGGCATATTAGTCACTTCTTACCACATCTGAGCTTGCCGATCTGCAGTTGGAGAAGATCATTTCTCATCTCTTGGTGGGGTTGAGGGAGCCCTGGTCCAAACTTGGCTGGATGAGTGTGACAGTCCCAGGCCTGCTCCTCTCTGAGATTTGATCCCAGTTTGCCAGAACAATTGGCAGCTGCTGCAGCTCCACAGGGGGCTGGAGTCACTTGGATCCCACTCGATGCCCAGAGGAAAAGAGAAACCAATTGCCTTTGTTTCAAGGACACTAAGCAAAGCATAAAGAAACTATGTGCAAATTGAATGAGAGGCATTAGGATATATCTTTGGATAGAGCACAGGTTTCATCAGCAATTGCATGGTCTGAGATTGATACATCTGACTTCACCCTCTCCTGTCTCCCTCCAACCCTCAGGCTTCTCTTCTGGCTGCCAGCTGAAGGGAAGGTACCATCCCTGACCCCTCACAGAAGAGCTGGCAATGGCCATGGCTTGTTGAGGTTACCTCTGCAATAAAAGTCCCTGAAGGATAAAGCTCAGGGACCAGCCTGAGGCATCTTCCTTTGTGCCCTCAAAGGAGGGCAGGCTCAGAGCCCTGATGGTACATACTGAGGTGTAAACCATGCTCATCTCCCCACTGGTGCATGGATAATTGAAATCACAGATACAAAACAGGCTCAAGGACTGGGGACTGGAAGGGGGACACTCATGGTCTGAGGTCATTTTGCAGCTCAGTGATTCTCTGTGTGACATGGGGTGAATCACCTCATCTCTGGGCTTTGGTTCCCTCCTCTTCATGAGGGGGTATGGTCTACCAATTAATTTGCTTGCATGGTCTCGTTGGCACTGGGAACAGCTCTCCCTGTGGTCTTGCACAACATCTCAGTTCAGCCCATTGGCACTGACAGGAGCTGCTGCAGTAGAAACCATAATGCTGGAATGTTTGATAATACACAGAGGGAGAAGGTGAGGCTGGAGCTGACAGTCTCACCTCCTGAGCTTACGGTAACAGTGACAAATCTCTCATCGTTTGTTCCTTCCTTGCCTGGCACTTTTGCTTCTCTTTAAATGGAGTTTATTATGGTGCAATGGGCTTTTTTCCAAGTTAATGTCTGTCAGCTCCAATTTGTTCAAATGACCTTCGTAGGCTCAGGGGAATTTTAAAAATAAATAAAGAAAGGCCTGCTGGAGTGCTTAGGGAGGGCTTCACCTGACAGTCAGTGATAGAGACACCTCAGAGCATGTGAGCACTGCCATCTCCCAGGGCCAAGCCAGGGGAAATGGGCTGATTAGGGGAAAGACTCTGGGGCCCCAGGGATATCCACTTGATGGAAGAGAGGACAGAGTTGAATCACAGACATGGGGCTGCTGCTGGGAGGGAAGGTAAGCACAGAACACTCAGTTCCCCGAACCTTTCTCCAAGTCCTATTGCTCCCACAGCAGGCACCACACTGGAGTGTTGGTCCATGCAATAGCCCCCAAAGAACATACAAAGGGTACAGTCGAGATGCTGTTGTCTTTGCTTCTCTCTCAGAAGACAATTCTCCAATAATCTCTTCTGAGAAGCTCTCTTGCTGTTGATTGAACCCAGAAATCCAGTCCCCTTGGCTGGGTTGGTTGGGCTGAGGCTGGTCCTGGGGAGTGGCAGACTTCATGCTCTGCCTTTGTGGGCAGCTGGATGCAATCCTCTGTCTCAACTTTGCCTGCTAGAAAGGCTAAGGTAATTGTGCCATAATTTACCCCAGTCAGAGCTGGCAAGCTAGGTGTGAATGTGCATGAACTTGAGTGTTCAGGAATAGCAAGGTGAAAATATACCCATGGAAAAAAAATCAGGGCAGGGGAAAACTGAGGTGGAGGCTGTGACTGAGAAAAAATGTCAACATTTCACTTGAACAAAGCTAAAGAGACAAGAGAACAAGATAGGAAAGAGTAAGGAAGGTCAGCGACATACAATCTAAAGCAGATCTCCTGGTTCCAGAGGGTGTGGGAAGACTTTTCAGCATTATCCAAACTTCCTGAGCCAGTAAGAAGCACATCTGTTTGGTCAAGAGCCACAGGAAACCTGAAAGGATGGGAGCTCTGGGAGCTTTTCACAGAGATCTCCCAACTGGAGCTGGGATGAAATTCCAGCAGGGGCCCAAGAAGATCCAGTTAAATGGGTTCCTGCTGTCTTTTTCATTTTCATTGTTGGTGGTGAGGCCTTAGACAGCAGTCCTTTGCATGCACAGACTCACAGCCAGCTGCATGCTGTAGGCATGACTCAAAATTCCTGTTCAAAATGCTTGAAGGCACACAATGGTTATCCTTGGCTTAGCAAGAGGAACTTGGAAGTTTAGTTTTACTCTCTGGGTCCGATGCTGTTATGGTATGGAAATTCAGGCAAGTTAACATGCCTTTGTTTATTTTCTCCCAGTGCACTTGTACTGTGCTCAGAACAAGAAGGGCCTTTGTTCTGAATGGCACTGGGAAGCAAGTGGTAATAATAATAATAGTGATAACAGTAGTGATAATATGGGCTAGGCTGTTTGGAATTCTTCTTCTAAACATTTCTACATCCAGTGCCTGGGAAGAAAAAGAAAGGGATCATTCAGATTATCACAATGAAAGAACAGGTAGGGGCAACTAAGATTTAAATTAATGCTTATTGGATTTTGTTGCTAACCTTCTGCACACCTGAGCCCTTTCCCAACCTCTGCTGGCAGTGCTTACAGCAGTCCTCCGTGTCCAACTTTCATTCATTTCAGCTCCTGGCCTTTCCCTGCTGCTGTGTGGGCTGTAAAGCAGGCTACAGAAACCACAGGGCCATCAAGAGCTATTGAACATCCATCAGCTGACATTTGGGCATGAACAAGGCATATGATGCATAAAGATCCCTTTGGCACAGTAAACAATATTTCACGAGGCCAGAGTTCAATGACAATCAAGGCTTAGAATTAGCACTTTGCCTCCCGGCATGGCAGCAAAGACCCCAGTCCTTGCAAGCTGTTCCCCATCCAACCTCTCCTCTAGACCTCCCCTGAGTCAGCAGAGTTTTGCACTGCCCTAAGAATCTTGGCTCTAGCCCAGATATGGACCCCAGGGTTCACAAGGATTGGGGGGGGATTCTTTTGTTTAAAGTAGGGCCATCAGAATAAAAGACTGCATTATGATTTTCTTCTTGATTCCCCTTAAGCTTGAACTAGGCAAGTGTTGTGGTTTAGCCTCTGATAGCACCTAAAAACCAAACAGCTGCTCATGCACTGCTCACCCACCTTCAGCTTTATTGGTGCAATTGCTGGATAGATCTACCTGAGTTGTCTCTCAGGAAGGCGTTTGTTATTTTCCCAC
>JAAGNO010004259.1:0-21047 GCA_033439905.1 Ceryle rudis | reverse complement strand
CCGGCTGTGGCCCCTCCTTCCAGCTGCAGCCCCTCCCAGCTGCTTGGGCCAGCAGCTGCTTCTGATAATTAACCTGAGCCCAGGACAGCAAGGAACACCCTTGCCCTGTTATTTCACACGTAAACACAAACATGTATATCCCTAGGAGGGAGGCTATTAGTGGTATCATATTTATTGAGCCAGGAACAGGACAGTAGAACTGGACATTAGCACCCTGTGTTCAGATCCTCCCAGTCACAGATATGATCCATACACTGGGCCAAAATGAGGGACATGTTCCAGTAGTGTCTTGCTGACCTACGGAAGAGGATAAGCCAAGGTGGTAGTCTACTATATCGTCAAGGCCCTGCAGTCAAACCAGCCCTATTACAAGGCACAGTCTCCTACTGCAGTTTGAAATGGTGGCACTTCTCCTACTGTGTGATACAGAATCACAGAATCATTCAGGTTGGGAAAGACCCTTGGGATCATCGAGCCCAACCATCAACATCATACTCTGTACGAACCATCACAGACTGTGACTGGACATACTCAGAGCAAAGAGACTTTGGGGCTCAGTAATTCTCTCCCTAACATGAATATGTTGGTTTAATATCTGGACTCTACAGCTTGTGTGGTAGCACAAGGTTTTTACTTAGTACATACCTGCTTAACCAGAATTGCAACTTAAGGGCCAAAACCTGAATATACTTGTAATGATGGCACATCATAGAATCATAAAATCATTTCGGTTGGAAAAGACCTTTAAGGTCCTGGAGTCCAACCGTAAACCTAACACTGCCAAGTTCACCATTAAACCATGTCCCTAATTTCACATATGCCAGTTTATTTAATGTCTGCTATTCTCTGTTTGCGACCCTAGGTGCACATTTGGAGCATAAATGAAAGGCTGATTTTGCCTCTGACCTTCCCTGGTTGTCGACATGACTATCAAGGGATTTGTAGATGAGTCCTTAGAACTGAACTTTGGGGACTATCAACTTTCTCAATGTTTAAAAAAAAAAAAAAAGGTGAAAAACTTGAAAAAAAACAAGTATTGCCCTTATCAGTTGTTAGAAAGGGGAACTGAACAGAAACATACAGAGGTTCCTGCCTGAGTCTGCAGAGAGCCTGGACTGTAGCTGAGAAAGGCATGAGCTGCCTATACCCATCTCAGTATGTTAGCTCTGAAACCTAATGCTGACACTTTAGAAAAAACAACTCAAATGTCTTTCCTAGCTGAAAAATTTTGCAGATGCCTGCAACTCTTTTAATTAGGCTCCAGTCCCAGGTCATTTTCTGCTTCTCTCAAGAAGGCAAAACTTTCAACTGTCTTTTCTTCAACAGCCAAACCAACCCAGTATCTTTCATGTTACAGACATTTATTTTGTGTTCACAATGAGGCACCACCTCAAAGCATAGAAACAGCATAAAGACTTTACCATCAATTTCAATAAGTTTAGGAATCTTGAAATGATTCTATTGTTCATGATTCTCCTCAGTTCATCTCTCCTGGCGTATAGATCATGCTGCAGTCCTGCCTGTGTGCTTCCTTTCCCTTAGCAGCAGGGATCACACCACTGCACAGCTCAGTGCTGCAGCAGTTCGATTAGGACTGAGGGCTGCAGTCTCACCAGGGGGAGGCACTGTGGACTGGAGACGGGAGGGAGGATGTTACTGAAGATGTCCTGGTGAGTTTTGGAGTGGATTTTAGCTTTGAAATTCTAGGACTCATAAGGGGTTTGTGGGGTTTTTTTTTTTAAGATTATTAAGGAGAGTGTTTAAAGCTGAAAGGATTGTGAAAGTTGCTGAGTGCCTTGTTGTCATGTTCCCAGGTTCCCATTTTCCCTTGTGTTCTGGTAACACAAATGAAATAAATAACCCAAGTCTGCAGACAGCCTGAAAAAATTCTCCATCATGAATGTGCTTACTGCCCTCAGCCTGATAAGGCATGTCCACCTCCACTTGTACCTTTCTTAAGTGCCCCATCAATCCCCGTGTCTCACTGGGTTCAGCCATCTCTACCTCTGTCCCATACAAATCTATCTGGAGGACCATTCCTGTTCACACCTGTATGTCCATCCATCCTTTCCTAGCTCTCCGTCTGCCCATGAGAACTGACCGTCCAGAGCATTTAATTGGTACAGCAAGGATAGCAACAAATTCCTCTTGAGCCATGTGGACTATCTCTGAGAAGATGCTCCTCTGACAGGCAGCAGCTGGGTGTGGACATTTGTTTTGACTCACAGTCCTCCCCTCCCTCATCCCCCATTTGAAGGGGACAGCCCTGCAATGATGAGAAAGCGGGCAGCAAGCAGTACCTTGCAGCAGGGCTAAGAGTACACAGAAAGGGAAACCTCTGTGACAAGGGCTTTCTCCCTTTGTGCTTGCTCCTGGCCAGCCTCTCTGGCAGAGCAAAGTCCACTGCTCTCCCTCCCATCACCCTCCCTTTCCCCACCAGCAGCCCCCAGCCCAACAGAGAGACCAGGCTGGATGGAGAGCCTTTCTCTCCAGTGTGCCGCACTATGACAGATGATTGACTCGAAACAATATCTAAGGCGATCAGGATAAAGTACCGACCATTTCAAGGCTCAGCAGAATTCAAATTCTAATTAGACTTCTCACCACATTCCAAATAAAAATTGTTCCCCTGATATCCTTTTTGCCTATCAGGTGTCTCTCCCTGATCGCTGGAACAAAACGCATAAAGAAAGTGATTAAAGCCATAACAAAGGCATAAAATTGAAATTATCGCTGGTATCACATCTGGGAGCAGAGTGTGTCACCACGCTGCCCCCCTCCCCTTGGAGTGCTCCCTCCCCAAATAGACACACACATGCATCCCCCCATAGTTCTTGCCTTGAATGTGAGTGACAGGCTGGGGAGAGGGGGTAGAGGGGATGGGAGAAGGTCTTGTTCCAGTTTGGAAGTTATCCATTCCCATGGTCTGGGATGACATCTCAGCCCACACCTCCTGGCTGCACCGCCTCCAGCCTGGGGCTGGGCTGGAGTTGCAGTGGGTGTAAATTGCCCTGTGGGCTCTTGTGCTGCTTTACATCAGCTGAGGATCTGGCCCATGGCATCTGCAAATGCAACACATGCAGACGCCTGAAGCACACACACCCAGGGAGAGGAAAACACATAAGCACAGTGGCCTGCTCACTGCCAGGCACTCTCTAATGAGCACACAGACCAACCCTTCTCTAGGGCATACAACCCCCTGCACACTCACACTCACACACGCACACGCCACTGACGCCTGTGGTACCGCCAGAAAAACTACCACACACACACACACACACACACATATGCAAGAGTCCACACAAAACATGTATAAGCTTGTTACCTAGTCATACAGAGACACAGAGGGTTATAAATCAGCATTCAAAGAGACATCCATGCCTTCCCCCAAATATATAAAAACCATACATATACATTCTAAACTGGAGCACACCAATCCATGCAATCTGAATGGTGCACATGCTAACTCCTACTCCATGTGCCCGCCCTTGCACTTGCAGTCCCAGCACACGCATGTAGACAGGTTACATACTATACTTCTACAGCTCCTTGTTATTTTATTTTTTTTACAGTGTCATCCATTTGTAACATATCGTTAGATAACATTAAATTCACACACAGGTGTCTATATGTATATATGGACATAGCAAATATACATCTATCTCAGTATTTCACATCCCTCTGTAATGGTCTCATGGTCACCAACACACAAACATTACACACATGCACACACATGCACCTTCACACTCCGTGCAGTGGTCACTCTGCTAGCACAACCTTCTGTAATCCAGGCTTGAGCTTGTTCAGATAGGCTAAAAACACATGTGCCCTGTTAGGAAGGGAGGGGACAACCCGGTCCCTCTCCTTCCTTTTGTGGTACTCTAGGCTCAAGCAACCCCACTCCTGATTTACACCAGTATGAGGGAGCAGGCTGCCCTTCAGCCAGACTGGCACCCAGGGCTGCTAGAAGGACATTTATGGCAGCGGGTGCCTGGCCACAGCATTGGGCACCCAGTGCCAGGGCTGCCCTTTCCCCCTCCTGGATCCTTGCCCTGCCTTGGCTCAGTTCAGGATGCCCTCACGAATGGCCCATTTCATTTTTCAGCTGCACAAGGGGCCACTCCAGAAGAGAGTTAAAAAGAGAGAGAGAGAGTGAGGGAGAAAAAGAAAGGGACTAAAGCGATATAAAATTAAAAGGTAAAAAGCAGGAACGCAAATGGGAGAGAGCTCTTTCAGCTTTCACATTATTAATGACTCTTCAAAAAATCGGCGAGTTTTCCAATCTTCTCCGAGAAGCGCTTGAAGGAGCTCACAGATGAAACTGACCTTCAAAATGTTCTTTGGTCTTTAGTTAAGAAATTCGCTCGCCATTATGGCATCATTAGGGAAACAAGGATAAAATTACTCCATGGTTAATGACCTATAGTATCTCCCCACCAAAATTTGTTTCAGATCTAATAAAACTGTGCTTAACACACTCGGATGAGTTATGAGGACTGTTCTGCAGGGTATTAAAATGTGGAAAATAGATTTTCCGAAGCTGGGGGGACTGGACTTTTCGAATCAGATAGCAGAATGGAATTTTCTGGGCAATAAATTCTTCCATGTCTCAATTTCATCTCGCTCTCGCTCTCTCTCCCTCTCTCTCTCTCTCTCTCTCTCATGCTCTCTCCCTGAAATGCTAAAGCAACATGAAAATCTTTAAAGTGCAGAAGCTTATATAAACTTTACCCCCAACCCCCAAAATAGGGCCCCCACCCTTTAATGCTTTTTTTTGTCTTCCATCTGAGAAGGCACAATCCCTCCGTCAGGAGAGATTCAGTATCATTCACAGAGCTGATTCAACTGCAAGGCCTTTTTGTGTTGCAGCCTTGCCATTTGGACTTTGTGGGAGCCCAGCAGGCTGCCAGCATTCCTGGGTGGGTGCCGGCGTGCCAGCAGGGAATGGCAGTGGCAGGGAGACAACGCGGGGGGTGCAGGGTGCATCACTTCCCCTTGCCATGTGCACCGGTCTGAGGCCTTGGTGGGAGCAGGCAAGGGACCGCTGCCGGGCACTTCGGCCTCGGCTCTGCTGTGACAGGGAGCCCACGGCTCAGGTCTGCTGAAAAGGCGCTTTCTGGTGCCTATAGAGCGGTACACGTGGGGCCACTCTCGCACGAGTGCATTGGTGCTGAGGTGACGGGCATGTGTGCACTCGATGGGCAGCAGGCAAACCCATTCTTGCCATAGCCACCAGCCCCTTTGCGGTCGCTGCCTGCCGGCAGGTGACCAGGACCCTTGGACAGGCAGCCTGGGGCGGTGCGGGGGCCCATCTCATCTGTCGTTGCCTGAAGCAGGAGCCAGGGACTCCAATGGTGCTTTTAGGTTAGTGAGGGCTAGTTACTGCCGCTGAGAGAGGTGGCTTGCGAGGTAATGGCATTTTGCTCTCTTTAAACTTTAATCTTTCCTATTAATTCCCTGCAACTGGAGAATGTATGAGAGTTAATGTTCCATGAACGTGTTTCTCAGCCGACAGTCTCTTCGAGCTAATTACCTTCAGGTGCTAAATGGAGGGAAATTGCAATCCATTTGGATGTGAAAAAATTTCGCCTTTCCAATCCCCTGTGAAACATTCTTTTTCCTGAGTGTTGCAGAAAGAATGCACTTGGCTTCTTTCTTTTTTTAAAATGTTTTTCTCCCCTCCCCGCCCCAGCCCTCCTCCCCCTTTCTCAAGCCCTTCATCCTCAGCAGGTACCTGTCTTCCCTCAAAGGCTGTGAATTCTCCAGAAGACTCCATGACATGCATAGCAGAGAGGACTACTGTCCCTAGTACAGTCAAAGGGGACAGCGCATCAGGCAGGGAGAGGGGGGAAAGTAAGTATGTCCATGAAATCCAACCGCATGGCAAAAACATGGAGGGGAAGCAGCTCAGAAGGCAGCAAGAGACTTCCTTTGGAGGTCTGAAGTTAAAGTGTATTTACACGCTTAATAACACGCTTATTACAGCCATTTCCCAGTTGTTGAGTTTTGAATACAGAGATAATAGAATTTTACAAGCTACATAAAGCCATTATGCTTTTGGATCCAGGACTGGGGAAGGAGTTCGATAGGACCCACAGAGAAAAGAAGGGAGAAGGAAACCACTTCCAAATGGGAGCACACACATTCGGACTGGGCCTGGAAATCAGTCTCTTCATGTAGGCTAACAGAGACAGAAAGAGCCAGTCAAGGTACATGTGAACAAGGCATAACAGGAGGCTTTGGATGAACATCCACTGTATCTGAAAGTCCTTGTCTCTGAAGACCCACAGATGACCACTGAACATGTTGGACATCTCAAATGGAAGTCCCTGGCAACAAGAGGTTCCCCATTTCCCACTTAGCCACCAAAGATCTAAGACATGTGCTGCCAGATAGACTCAATAGACAAAAACACCTCAGTGAGAACAGTGACACCAAATTCAGAGGGTCCTGGGCCATAAACATCACCAGTAGGTTTTGATCTACTCGGGTTTTGGAGCTCAGGATACACTTACTGCAGTTTTATCTAAAAGATTCTGTGTAACCTTGTCTCAGAATCAACCACGGCAATTATCAGGAGCAGAAGTCTTTTCCACAGTAACATAAACATACTCCAACTGGGAGTGGTGTCGCTTGAGAAAATTCCTTGGAGCTTTGCTGAACCAGCAAGATGTTCTTGCAAGATTATTCAAATGCCCCATTTTTATGACTTTGCTCATAGTCCAGATGCCACTGAGATACAGCTAAACCTACACTTTGTCAGTAGACTGAAATTGAAAACATTTGTCAATCTCTGTAGACTAAAAGACATGCTGAATTCTCTTAGTGTCATTTTGACCATTAGTGAGTGAAGGTGCAGATGGCTTAATATTCGTTCCACTGGTTCTCTCACATTCACTCTAACACGGGTGTGGGGAGCTTGTCTAGAGAATCCAGCCAGACAAAGCAGCTCAGAGATGATCTTTGGACTCCTCTTGCTCAGTCTGAATTACCAGAATTTGACCAACTGCCTTAGACAGTGTTTCCAACCGTCTTTACTGAAGCAATAAAGGCAATAGCAGGTAAAGCACAAGGACGTTCCAGCACACTGGGAGAGCTGTTTTGAAACCTGGCTCTTTTAAGGGTCACCAGGATGAGGTTTGAAGTAGAAGACTAGAAGGGGAACTTATGTTACTGCAAAGATTTTCAACCAAGTGTCCTGGCTACAGACCACATCTGTGTTCTCTCTGAGGTGCTTGTCTGAGCCCTATTACTACAGAATACGAGCATCTCTTAATGTCTGAAGGATTAACTCCCTATGGTTTCCAGTGAGACTACCTGCTGTGTATGAAAGAGTGAGTGATTTACCCAGAGCCACCCAAAAGGTGATGGCAAAAAAAAGAGCTGTACCAGAGGTATTTTTAACTTCTAAAGCACCCTTCCTGACTCTCAGACCAGTCACACAAGTGCATATTGCTGTCACCTCCACGGTCAGCCACGCTTCCACATATCACACACCTATCCATCCATCTGTCCCACATGCCTGTGCTCTATCTGTCTGTTCATACACTTCCCACAGCCCTCTGAACATCCAGCTCTCTGCCTTGCCACACTGATCCATCCATTCTGCATTTAATGGAATTTGCAGAGGAAACCAAATAGGTTTCTTTATATTGTATTTGAAAAAAAAGTGAAGTTTTTTCCTGTGGATTACTAAATCCTCAAAACTTTATTGTTTTTCTTTTATGTTGGGGTTTTGGGTTTTTTTTTCTATAATGGAGGAGGTGGGTGGGGGAAGACAGTGGGATTTTAACAGGGAGACAATAATTTCAACAGCACTGTTATAAGAAGGTATGAGTTTTATCATATTTCTCATGGCTAGGTTTAGTGTTTGCTAGTCAGTACAGCTGATAGGACTCTACTGTCTACAACCACTGGTGTCTACTCTATGCTTCGGCCTCAGTCAGAACAAAACCATTGGCTGAAGGAGAGGGTTTAAGACAACAGCCAATCTGAGCGATTGCCTTCTCTATGCACAGAAGCACAAACTGTCACAAGCTGCACGCACTGAGTCTTTTTTAAAACCCTGCGCTTGGGATGCGGGTGGAAATGGCCTTCACAGGCCCTTTTACCTCAGCTGTATTTTGACACAAAACTTCACTTTCCCACTCCTGACTCCCTCATTCCACATTTACTTTGTTCTTGTCTTCTTTTTTCCTCTTGCTCTCCATCCGTGCTTCTCTCTAGCCATCCTCCTTTCCTTGTTCTCCTCCTCAATTTTCCCTTTTTTCTGTACTTTTTAAAAATCTGAAATTAGAAATATTGAAAAAATATTTAATTCCTGAAATGGGGCTGATGAGAAGGCAGGAAATATTGTTTTCCCTGACTCACTCTCAGTGCTGACTGTGTTGCAGTAAATGCTGTCTCTTTTCAATTTGTTGCTTACTGTTAAATTTTTATTTATTTATTTATTTAAATTTCTTTTAGTTACTTTGCAAATACCCTGAACTTGACGGAGTTTTAAAAAGCAGAAACTCAATTTTCCTTCCCTCTGTCATCCCTATACTTCTCTGAAGCTAGAAAAGCATCTTCAAATTATGAAGAAGGGAGAAACAAAATTGAACTCCAGACTGCACACACTTTTCACTGGGTGGGTTAAAAGAGAAAAATGGGGAAAAGAAAGAGGAAAATCAGTATGCTTTGGCTGCAAAAACTCAGGTGCATGTAGATATGTCAGTACAGAAAATGTGTACATGGGTAAAAGAAAGATTGCAGCTAGGAATTGATGTACATTACTAGTGATGGTTTAAATACCATCTTTTAACTTCTTTAATCTCCTTAAAAACCCCTGTGGCTAAATCAGTATAACCCCCCTCAGACTGTGATCACAGTTATATTGGTATATGTGTACCTAATACCTGTGTAGCTTAATTTCATGCCTACAAGAGAATAAAGTTAAACTAGTAAAAAGCCTGTTTATATCAGTGTAAGTGCTGGAAGGAAATGTTCTGTGTTTAACCTGCTGCTACAGTTAAAATTTCTTGTACAGATAAAGTCAAAATGGAATCCTGCCCACCCATGGATTCTCTCCCTTCCTTTCTGCATACCTTCAGCCCTCATGTTTTCCTTTCTTCCTCTCTAGAAACACCCAAGACTCACTCTTGAGGGATGATCTCATCTTGATGTCCACGTCCACATCTCTCACCAAGGGACAGTCTCGTCGCCCTGCAGAGCACAGTGAGGACAGATGAGTCCTGAGCCTGACCTGCAGCTCTGCAGTGCCAAGCAGGGGTGAGAGGAGAATTGTGCACACCATTTTGTAGGGGAGGAAGAGCAGACATTAAATTTTAGCAAAGAGAAGAATGGGTGTTTGTGAGATATTTACTATGTGGGTAAGAATAACCAGGGAGACAGAAACTGCAGGAAGACAAAATCCACTCCGGGGAATGTGTAATCCTCCGTCTAAAAGCTGGACCTCTGGCTCATTCCCTTCCCACACTTGTCCCTCTTGACTGTTTAACTTACAAGCTTCTGGGGGCAGAGACTATCTGTACAGCTCTAACACAAATCCTGGGAGGTTTTCACTTGGCTCTTGACAGCTGTCTTGGGGGTAAGAAAGAAACTGTGCTTTAACAACACACAACGTAGGTCAGAGATTTAGCAGCTGGACTCAAGGAAAGAAAGATTAAAAGGCTCTGCCAAAGTCGTCCTATTAGGCACTGGCAAATTGAGGCACCCTGCTTGCCACATCCTGCGTCCTGTAAGTGAAATAAGACAATCATGGAGAGACAAAAAAGTAAAGGAACCTGTTTCCATGCAGAAGACCCTGCAGCCTTTAATGACTTAACATTGGATGTGAAAAGCACGTAACTCTTGACTGTCTCCTTATTCTCAAACATAAATATAAATCCACCCAAGACATACCTTAGATCTGGGCTTGTGGGCAGCCAAATAAAACCAGAGAAGTTTTCAGGCCAAATTTATCAGCTGCATTGACTTCAGGGCTGTTAAACTGCAAAGGGATTTGTCCTGATGCTTTTAATTGTAGTCACAAGGCCAACTACAGCCTGATGAGCAGAAAATAAGATGTTATCAGAACCATGCACTCCTCTATCCTACAGAAAGGAAAATATGCAGGAGCAAGAGCCTTAGTTCTTGCTAGACTTATCCCAAGGCTGTGTCTTTTCGAGGACAGGGAATCTGGAGCAGCCCAGATGTCTCTGTTCTGTTTGTACCAGCATCAGATCTAAAGTACTGTGACATCCAGGATCAGTTCAGCATCAGGTGATTTGCTCATTAATTTCATCTATAAATCATGTTCCTGCTTTTAAAATGGCAAGGACAATAAAACACAGTACAAGGTATGGAAGACACACAGACACATATGGTGAGGGAAGATGTTTGCAAAGACAATGTTCTAGGTATAAAGATAATTTTCAAACCTTGTAACAGTCTCCTAGGAGGATTTGTCAATAAGGGATCATCAATACAGCCATGCAAACCTCATGAGCTCAGGGACTCTAGTAGAGGCTGGCAAAATGCAGTGAAGAAGCACCCAAATCATCCTTGAAATGCAGTGACTCCTAGGGAGGAATTCAGCATCTTACTTACTCACGGTGCTCAGCAATTAAAACGCCTCTTCAAGTCCCCAGCACTTAAGTGTGTGCTGAACTCCTAGCACATGCTTAAATTCTTCTCTGTTCAGGAATGACTAATGAAACAAAAAAGATAATTTATGAATGTTCAGTCCTTCTTTGGAAAGTTGGAGTTAAATATGCAGCTCTCCTACCAGTCTCTCTCTTTCAATATTGAAATGCAAAAGAAACCGAAACATTATCACAGAAGAAGGCTTAACAGTGATAAGAATCAGTATATCTGTTCTCTCCATGTTAGAATTTGCAAAAGCTTTATAGGTGTGAAAAATGGAGCTGAAGTTGATGAGCAAAATAACAAAATTCTTATTATAATTTACAGGAACACACGCACATAAACACACATCTATCCATGTATCTGTAATGCACAGTACCTGTTATATAAAAATTTTATTGTCAAATTGAATACCAAATAATAAGTTTAGCTGACAGAAACACAGAGATCAGTGTTAGATGGCATCCGAAGGAAAGCAGAATTTCCAGCAGGAAATTGCTCACTGCCCCATTGTGTTTTGGGAGGAATTTGTAGGATACATGGGAATCACTGGGATATTTTGAAAGTGTGGCTATATATACATATATCCTTGGGGGATCTGGGTCCTGATAAGGGATGTGGCCTTTTTTATTTTCAGGGCACACATCTGAGATGAACTCTGTTATAAGTGCTGAGCCCTTGGACACTTCTTTTGCTTTCTAAGAACTCAGCAGAGGAGAAAATGGGTTTCTAGGTGGTTTGAGGAGAGCAGGAGAGAGAGGATGAAAAGCTGTTCTAGGTGCCGTGCTGTGATGTTGCATTGTAGCATGAGATCGAGACCAGAGGAAAGGAGCATAAGGCAAGAGCTAACTGTGAGGAGCGGTGAGGCTGCAGAAGGCCTCCTCTATACAGGTCCAGTGTGGCTTCATTTGGCAGAGCATCTTTTAGCCTCAGGGCCAGGGCTGACCTCCCAGAGCTGTGTCAGGCCATGTGGATATTGTGCATAGGCTGCCCTCAGACAGCAGGACAAGAGGAATTACAGGGATTTAGCCAAGAACCGGATGTCTGGGGACAACAGGGGAAATAAGCTACATTAGGAGGCAGTTTGGAGAACATCTCCACAGCATTTGAATAGTCTGGCCGACACACCGGCGCCATATAGGTTATTGCTGGCCTCACAATGCATGTGAGGTGCCAACTGACTGGGGGCTTTCTTCCCCAGCCTTGTCACTCCCCTTTAGGTTTTTCAGAGCCTGTCTCCATTCAGAGGCATCCCTCCTCCCAGAGCAGCCACACAGCCCGGGGCAGCCCTCACAGTTGCTGCCAGTGGTGCTTCCTTGCCAGCTGGCAGGGGCAGCCTATGGGCAGAGGCAGCCACCTTGCCCCTGAGATGCAATGGGCGACAGGTGTCACTACTGCAGACACCAAGTGACACCTTTCTCAGGGTTCCCCACTAGTCAGGAGGAGTGGGAAGGTGCTGCCCTGTTGGTTGGAGCCACCCAGCAGAGGGAGGAAACCTTGCAGATGGCAGACTGCAAGAGACTGCAGGCAGACACAAGCCCCATTTGATAGCTCTAATAGCCAGAATAAACCAGATTATGGACAAATTACTGATTGGGTTCACCTCAAATGCTGGTCCTGGGATCTCTCCTTGTGAAGAAAAGGCAGTGCTTTAAACTGCCTTCAAACCCAGGATAACCTGATTCTTCCATGGACAGAAATTCTCCATCACAAGTTTTGTCTAGAAATGAAGCCCTCAGCCATGTTATTCTGCATGGGTCCCACAAGTTCAGAGTGTAACTTGACGGTTTCTCTCAGGGGCCTTGATTGGTACTAGTACTGCCCATCCCTGATGGGTTTCCTACAGACCCCTGCACTAAAGGTACCCACAGTGCAGCACTCCTGCATCTCCAAAGGGAAATACACGCCTATGGGTATAAAAAAGAGTCCAGATATGAAGCCTCTCCTATTTCAGAAGGGGAGGGTCAAGTCTCATGAGCCTGGTGTTAGTCTTTCATGATCAAGATGCTGAAATTAGCCAAGGAACTTGTATCACCACTCACTTTAAGTTTTGGATCCTCTGGTACTGGGCTGAAAGCACCCACAGGAAAGGAACAGTACCTTATTCAAAGGCATGGGGAGAGATGCTGCAGGACACCCCACATGAAGGGGGCAATGATTTGAATCATGAGCAATACGAGGCCCTCTGTGCCTTCAACAGAAGATGCTAAAAATGGGCTATTCTTTCAGCCCAGAAGACAGGAATTAAAAAAGGAGAAAAACCATCTCCTTTTGCCTGTGCTGCCACCTCCGTCTTTCTCCTCTGCTTGCGACAGACAGCTCGGTCTGTGAAGACACGGTGCCGAGGTGAGTGTGTGTGTGTGCGCGTACACGCACGCCTCTTGGTGTGATTCCTCCTTCCTTGCCAAAACATCTCCTGCTGTTTATTTATTTATTTCTCTCTGATAACGGAGGGGATCGCGTTTCCGGAAGAGTGCCAGCAGATGATACGAGCCCAGGACTGATACTGCCAGCAAACTCATGCCAGCCCTTTCTGCCGGAAAAATTTCATTTTTTCCAGAAGGAAGCCATGAGTGTGAAGCAGAATCCAAATCCGATTTCTCGGCATTTTTTGTTATCGCTCAGCAGCCCACCAGGTGGGGCAATGGAGGGAGCTCACTCAGCTGCAACTCAGTGCCTTAATCCAATTTACAGCTTCTCTTGGAGAGATAATTACAGCCCTGAAACCAGTTAGCACTGTACAAAGAGGCTCTCGAACCAAAGCCCCGATCCTGTCTTTCAAATATTCACCTAGAGTGTCAGGGATGCTTTGGAGAGGGAGGGGGGCACTTGAGCTAAGCCACTGGGAATGGAGAACTGTGTACACAAAGCTCCTCCCCAGGACACGTGTACCCCACTCGCACACTCACACAGGTTTCCCAAAGTCCCATGGGGAGTGACAGTGTGGGATTGTCACCCACTGGTTCTCCACCTCTGGACATCCAGACAGCAGGAAGCTTCATAGACTTCTCTGCATACTGAGGGGCTGAGATGATAGGCAGCCTGAGGTGGGTGGGAGGAGAGAAGAAGGTCAACATCTTCCCCGGTCATGGCCACACCAGCTCTCCCATTGAGGATGCTCCTACAGCCACACTGGGGAAACCAAACCTGTTTAACTTTTTTTCCCCAGTGATAACACGTGGTTTACCACAAAGGTGCAACCACTCTTTGCAAAGACACCGCAGGTTATGGCATCTCGCATGCTGAGCGGGCTACCCCTGCAGTTGTTTACTTTCTTGCATTTCATAGAAGCTGGGCCTGAATTTTGCACCCCCTGTTATCCCTCTGCTTGGCCCTTGTGCATCCAGTCCGACACAGCTCTAAGTCGCAAGGCTGCCCAATGGATTCACAAGCAGTGAAGAGAAGGAGGCTGGGGCACTCTGTAGCAGGGCAAAATGCATACAGGGGTATTTATGCTCCTTGCAGATACCTAAACCCCATCCTTTAGTTGACTCAATACGCAGATTGTCAAGAATGAAGCTTGGGGCTTCAGTGGGTTTCCTTAAGCCACATTAACTGACTTGTAAGCTGTAAATTAACCTCCTCTAGCGTAAGGATCTTGATCTTCGTCATTCTGATGTGATTCTGGAAGATCTTCCTTTCAGGTTATTTTCTCTGTGACTGGCATAGCCCAGAGAAGAACCCAGCCTTTGGGATCTGAGCATTAAAAAAGAATAGAAAAGGCAAAAACACAGGTTGGTGGTGGTAGGAATGGCAGCTGGTGTGGGAGCAATTGGAGATTAAAACACATGTAAGTAATAAGGAGTGTGTGTATGTACCCTCTTCTCCCGTGCCTGGTTCATAGCAGAGATCAAGTTGTTACCACCAAATGAACATCCAAAAGTCCTGTTCTGGGAACTCCTCTTCTAGGTGTGGGTCTGGAAGAATCAGACAATATAGCTGTGACTGCATCTGCTGCAGAGCACCAACTCAGAGGCCAAGGGGGACTTTCCTTCCCTGCCTCACACAAAACCAAAGGAGTCAGGCTGGTTCCCTGGCAGAACATCCTCTTCCAACAGGCCAGAAAGGCCATGGCGAGCCTGCAGTGACAGAGCTTTGCCTGGGAAAAAATAACCTTTTGTTGTTGTCGTTGTTCAAACATTCAGTCACAAGTGGAGAGTGTACTTGGCTGAGATCCAGGTTCCAGCCCTCACTCTTCTACTCCTTTCCTCTACATCCTTGGCCAAGTCTCTCCTCTCAGCATCAACAGTTGACAGCAGGCGTTGTCTTTCACTGGGTGTGCCTGTGCTGGCAGGTACAGTCAGAGCTGACCTCTGAAGCATGGCAGGATGCAGGAGAGGTCAGAGTTGGCTAGATGCAAGAGGCATGACTTAGTTTTCATGCATAGCCCTGGAGGAACGTGGCTAGACATAGAAACTGGCACAGGCTGACCTCTCCTTACAGATCTCTGGTTGGGCTCTTCTGCAAGGCAGACATGTCCCCATATGGGGTTTTAGTCCATCCAAATGGACTAAATAAATGATAGACGTTATTTTGATTGGAGCCTCCCACCTATTACCAGGACTCTGAGGATCGATCCCATGGAAGTTTGTCTTTGCTCTAGCAGGAAAGGAAGTGGCAGAAACCAAATTACAATAGCAGAGAGACTCCATTTGGAAAGTCTTAGATCTCTAAAGCATTTGCATAAACACCTCTTTCTTGTAACACAAGCCCAGTGTAGGCCTCAAAATGCATATCTGCTGTGTATTGGATACTCCTTCACTGGAGAAGTTTGTGAACTCCCCAGCTGTCCTGGTAGGTCCTCACTCGGGCAGCAGTTGGAATGTGACAGCTATAAATATATTCCATGAGAGCAGCTGCTTATATTTCCTAATTAGCATCTAATCCTCTTAGCTTCTTCATCCCTTTTGCATAATATTTTTGTCCAGTAGTATGAAACACGGGCCTATTTTGAACCATGATGTTCCTCCTTTGATTCAGATCTTCTGAATCAATGCTCTAGTCGTGGTGCTTGGCTTTTCCACTGACTGCTCCTGTAGCATTTCTGACCTTCCAGGAATGTGGCTAAAGGGCAGCTGAAGCTTTCCTTCCCAGAGAACCTCGGGCAAAGCGTGTCTCATCTGAAACATTGCTTACCACCCACGGGGATTCCACCCCTTGTGCATGTGATATCCATTTGGTTTTCATAATACAGCTCTGTCAGAACCAGACATTCTCCAAGAGTGTAACAGGGATATCTTACAGTTGATTTGCCTCTGTAGATGCTGGTAAACACCTGGAATTTCCCGTGTTTAAGAAGTCGTTTCATCTGCCTCTCTAATGCAGCCACCTCTAATGTGGGACACAATTGTCCCATTAACAGGCTATTACATGGTTCCTTGGGAGGTCTGCAAAGAAATGAAGTATATTGGTCTCAGCAGTCGACCCAGTTGAGATCCATAGATTCCTTCACTTGCATCCATTTGGCACTTGGGACATAATATCTAACTGTGAGCAGTGGAGAGACCCAGACATACAAAATCACCACGCTGATCGTGCCAGGACTAGAGGTGTACTTGCAGCAAATCAAAGCACTGGACCAACGCTGACCCAAAGGGGAAATCAAGGCATTAGTGCTCTACTTCTCAACTCTCTACATGCTCCACAATGGATGACTGTACCCACTTCCCCTATCACAACACTAATTGCACCCCAAATTAGACAGTATTGAGAAAGCCCGGGATACCTCCCAGTCGTACATTACATTGGAAAAAATCTGACCAATGACACCTTCTCCTCTGGAAGACAGACTATGGGATCTTCATCTCAGAGACATTTTCCAATATATAGGCAAAATCCATATCCATTAAAGGAGTGCTGGTAAAGTCATTAGTATTAAATTGAATTACTATGCTTGGGCTTGAGGGTGCGTGTTGTTGGTTTTGTTTTTCATATCGTTGGCTGGTTCTCTCATCACCAAAGATAGGGAATAAGAGGACCAGGACACCTCTTTGGTGGAGGAACTTGTATCCAGTGGCAGCAGATCAGGAGGTGGACTTTAACCATGACGTTTTACAAATAACTGCATCTGCTAAAGCGTTTCCTACACTAAGCCAAATTCTTGAGGCCTTGCTTATCTCAGAATGTCATGGTTATGCCTGGAGTATTTTGTCAAAGTTGTATGCCTGGACCAGGGAGGCGAATTTAACAATCTCTGCTGGAACTGCACTGCCATTAAAAAGCTCAGGAAATACAGTGCTAGAGATTATTAAAAAAAGAACTGATGGAAATGAAAATGGTCACCTCTGGTCAACCTGATGACTTTGAAGGTCAATAAATGGATCCAATCTGTGACATCTCAAAAGCTGTGGTTTACGCAGCCTCAAACTAGGTACCTAATTTTTTGGGTTTGTGTTGTAGTCTAGACTCAGACAGCATCTGCATATATGGATGGGAGAAAACTTGGGTGCTTATCTGGAGCAAACAGGTATGGATCCCCTGTTCCCAGCAGCCCAGTAAGGGTTGGGAGAGAAGGACAGCACAACCCTCTTACAATACTCCTTGGCCGGTGTAAACAGCATCTGACAGCAACTGCTCCCCCTCTCTCACTGGGGTCTGAATTTGGAATATTGCACCAAGGATGATGGAGCTGAGCAAAACAGAGCACTGCAGCCAGAGCAGCTGTCAAGCAGCCATCAGACAAGATTTTGTCAAGACACAAGGGACCTGGATTAGGACTCAGCAGGTCTCTGTGGGGTCCTCACTCTTTCCACTGGGTCCAAGGCTCTTCCTGTCTCTGGCAAGCAGCACAGCCCCCCTCCCAGGCCTGCTGCCACCACTGAGCTGTGCGGCTGGAGGGGATGGCACATTGAAGCAATTTGCCAGGCTGCATGACAATTACTGACACAGATGCTCCTATGTCAATATGGGCTCTTCTCTCCGTTCTGGTTACAGCGATGGGTGTGCCTGGCGGGGACTCCTCTCAGCACAGGTCAGTAGGATTATGAGGTTGGGAAGGGGCCATGTCTGCCTGGGCTTGTGAGGACAGAAGCAGCCTCAGAGGTTGTCCCTGCTCCCTCCTCTTCTCTAGCCTGTTTATCAGGGTGTCCAGCTGAATGCCACCCCCACACATTTCCCTCTGTGTCCCATCCTCCCCCCCAAATACTATGCCTTTCTCTCCACAGCATCCCTACCTCACTGTGTATTTGGTGGTTAGGGGTGAGGGAAAGGGGCAGTGTCCAACTCACATTTTCTGACAAAGACTCCGTGTCCTTGTCATTTCAGTTTCCTCTCCTCCAGTTGTTCCCCTTTTAACTGGGATATTAGCATTGCACAAGTGTCAATACATTACATCCTCCACAGACACAAGAAAGGTGAGAAGAGACAGTCTTTAGGAGAGTCAGGACAGGCATAAGGAATTACAGGCAAGCCCCTTCACACTCTGAGCAGTTCTGGAATCCATCTTCCCTTGCCAGTTTTTTGACCAGCATCAAAGTCTATGTGGTTTTGCTGCCAAATCCTGAAATGTAAGGAAAATGCTCTCATCCAGTATTCAAATGTCATCAAACCCCATCCAAACAGAGAAACATCTTCAGGCTGACATAAGGACCTCAGATAGATGCTGTTTAATGCTACACATTTCCATCACCCAGCACACACCATTGTCATCCTGAATGCCTTGGATGACTTGAAGACCCCGGGGATGTTGCACAACTATTAATCAGGTCTGTATCCCCAGGGTCATTCCCCCTGCTGCAGCTTTAGCACTAGGTGGAAGATGAGCAGTCTTGGGCCATTTGCTGTCCAGAGCTACCTGACCTTGCCTCTGCAGAGTAGGTCCACTGGGGCTGTGTGCAGGTATGCCAAACCTATGCCTCATGGCTGCATGCTCACCACTGCCTGTCCTAGATTTAGACACGGCAGTGTAGTGCTGAAGGCTGAGTCATGAAGCACTCTGACAGACTTTTTCCAGCACATCCTGATCCTCCCAGGCTGGAACAGCTGAAATGCAGCCGTGTGTTGCCCTATGCCAGCTTAGTGATGGCAGATGGATCTCCAGCAGAACGGCAGCAGGGCCAGTGAGCTGGGAGGAGATCATGTCTGTGGCAGACTTCACAGCACACCAAAACAGTGTCTGCTAGCACATACTACATAATACTGGGCTTTTCCCTTTCCATCTAGAGAAGGCCACTATTGGCTTAACTCAAGGACAAAACCACTTCAGGATGTATCCTTAGTGTTTTCTTCCCTCTAAGGATGCCAGCAATTGGGTCTGCTGCTCCTGCCAGTGCTGCACCAAACTGGAGAGGTCTCCCTCAGCCCTGAAAGAGCTCCCACTCCTCTCCTGCTGAAAAAAAGCCATACTGCTCCTTTAAATGTGGTGCGTGTTAAAAAAAAAAAAAATTGACAAGCTCCCTCACTCTCAAAAGAGTGAGAAATTTTCATTGATTGATTTCTTCATGGCTTCTTAAACAGATAATTAATTCACCGTGAACCTGCGGACACACCGTCGTGAGTCGTTAATATTGTAAATTCACATATACTTCAATAATCGCCTGACCCCCCCGTCACCCCGAAAAACAGATAGCTGTGCAGCAAGAAGGAGGGGAATGGAGGGGAATCGATTTTCGAAGACATGAAGGGATCACCCAGCAAAGGGAAGCTATTGATTCTCTTTTATAAGACACTGCTATAATATTTATTCTTTTGTAAACAGAATTAACCCAGCATCATGGGTCATTCCTATCGAACAACTTTCCTTGCATGTGCACAGCGATGCTGATTGTATCAGATGAGGTAGAAACATCCAAACTGCACCACCCACCCTGGCCCACACCTCGGCATCTGCTCGGCTCGCACCTGCCGGCTCTTACTGCCATGGCAGAAACCCAGCTGGCGTTGGGCTGGCCACAACAGGACTGGGGCTGACCAGGTATTAGCAGCCCAGGAAGCAGCCACGCTTTTCTGACTGAGTGCTCCTGGCACCATGGCAGTCTTGGGCTGTCTCATGTGGAGAGGGAGACGGTTGGGGCATCCTGCAGCTGGAGACACAGACCCAGCACTCATGATGGACAACTAAGCTCCAACTACCACCTACCAACAACTGCTGATAGAGGAAAGGAGAGGGGGATTTATGACACAAAGAGGAACTTCTCTCCATCCCCTAGCCCCCTCTGGCTCTGGAGAGGTTTCTACTCTGCAGACTCTCCAAGGTCACCCAGAAACCCATCCAGCAGTTAGTGGGAGGACCCCAGCAAGTTCAATCTCCTCTCTGCCCACCTGTGGCCGAGGATGCAGACCGAAAGGTCCATGCAGGGCACCATGCACCAGAGCCCCAGTTCTCAATGGCCCCTTGCAGAAGGGCAGCAGAGGGTTGCCTGTTGCTGAGGCATGAACTATGGCTTGTGGAGGGAAAAATGCATTTCACCCAAATGAAAGGTCATCCCAGAAGGAAATAAGAGCCTAGATATCAAAAGTGACACAAAAAAAGCATCTGGATCAAGCATCCCATGGAAAAGCCAAGAAGATGTGACCTAGTCAGGGAAGGACCTGTAAATCCTGGCTGGAACTGCTTTCCTTCCTCGTGTCTGCATCTTTCCTTATATCTGCATAAATATAGCATCACACTCCTCTGTAAGAGACTAGTCATACATGTTCAAGTCTCTTGAAGATGCATCTGTGCAGGACATCAAAACATGTTTTGCATAGAAAAAAGAATAAATCTTTTTCTTGGTACAGACACACGTGAGGCCTGGAAAAGTCTGGATCATGTAACTGTGAAACTCCTGGCTGCCTATCAACTCCTGAATTGCCCATCAAATACCATCATGCAGTCCAAAGCAAAGACTGAAATTGTAGCAAAACATGGGCTTCCTTTCATTTGCCTCCCAAACGTGAAGCCATGTTTTCCAGCAAGGTCTTCTGGCAAGAGCTACCAACACGCCACAAGAGGTACAATTCAGATTTAAAAAAAAACCAACCCAAACCAACCAACCACATCTTAGCTATGTTCCATGGGCTTAACCTAGAATTAACCCCCCCAGAGCCCGTGGGGTGGAGAAGTGGCTTGGGGATTCTAAGGTGTGAGCATCCTCCCCAGATGAACCCTGAGGAGGGTGGCCGGGGCCGCAGGCCGGCAGTGCGCCAGGCGGGATGTGCTCGCTTCGTCCCGGCCTGGCAGCACCGGGACGGCCCCGTGCCGGCGCCTCCAGCTGAGCCCCGGACGTGCCAGGCCGCTGGCACTCCCGGCTGGCTTCTCTTCGCCTTTCTCCCGTCCCGGCCAGCAGCCAAGCCAAGCGAGAGCCAGCGCTAAATTGTGTCAAAGAATTTAAAAGCGGTGGGGGGAGGGAGGCGGGGTGGGTGTGGAGGGGGGAGTGGTAGAGGGATCAGGATAGGGTGAGGGTTAGGGTGTGAGGGTGAGGGTTAGGGTTAGGGTTAGGGTT